>JAGKTI010000165.1:56514-74235 GCA_018397915.1 Birgus latro
ATCTTGAGAGGAAACTGGTGGACTGCAGAAGTGCAGCTTAAACCCACAGTTCACTGGGCTTGTGTTTCAGATAAGCCTGGGGCAGCAACAACAACTACCACCTTTAATACTCTCTTGCTTCGGTTGGTAATACAGTACCTGTAATACCACATGTACCTTACTCCATTTATAGTACAGATCTGGTATCTTTGATTTTTGAGGTGAATGCTTACCATCCACTCACTCGATGTAGTACTGCTCTAAGGTGACTGCCCCGTCCTCTATTTCTTCCTTCTTTCCTTCTGTCCTCTTCTGTCTTTTTTCCTTCCTTCTTTCCACTTCTTCATCCCTCTTCTGTCTTTCTTTCCTTCATTCTTTCCTCTTACTTCTGCCTGTGGGTGACTGACTGACAAGCCAAATGGTTGTACACCAGGAAACCATTTACTACCCTGGGTGGTAACTATATAACCAAATTATGGCACCTGATGGTTTAGTGGGTAAATGAGGGGCTCCAGTCGGATTGAGTCTGTGCAGGTTTATATCCAAGGGGTGGCAGGGGTTTATTGCTCATGTAATGCCATTCACGGATGAGTGAGGCTGGTCATTCTCATCTTTAAATCTCAGGACCAACTTGCCTAGCCCAGGGCTCCTATGCTCCTCATGGGGCAACACAGGATTAGATGATGATGATGATAATAAACCAGGGATGGTGTGTGAGAGAAGAGTTAGACAAAGAAGGGATGAATCCTTACATATGGTTGGCGAGACGAAATGGATCAGGAAAACAATCGACAATTAGGAGGAGATAAAAGTTAGGAGAGAAGCTCTGCAGCTGACAGATACACTCAGATATTACTTGAACTCAGAGTAATTTAGTTGTGCAAATGAAATATGCATGTGGGAAAAATGGAGCCATACTGTTATGACCGGTGGTTTGTAAAACATCTGACTGGATGAAAACTAATAGAGAGAAGAAATGGACAGGGCAGATTAGTTAAGAGAAGGTGTTGCTCTCCATTGATACACTATGTTTGGATGTTTATTGATACAGTACTAGGAAACAACAACAAAAAATACACTGAAACCAAATTTTATACACAAATAAAAAAAAGGACAGTTTCTTGCTAGACAGTAAGTAACATACAGGTATAATAACATGTCACCAGGCAGAATGTTGGGTTTCAAACAACAATTATGCCATGATAATCATGCATTGAGGTAATTGTACATTTCAGTATAACAGTGTTTTAACTTGGATGCAAACCCTAGCAAAGAGTGATTTTTTTACATGTTTAACACATTTCTGTTGACTGCTTAATTATTTGATGCTGACAACTTGTAGAAGTCTTACTTTGTAATCATAAACTGTGTTCTGTGTTTCACTGATTAACATACAAAAGGTACTGGGCACCCCAGAGTGCTAAGTGTTAAGCAATAACCTGATGATTATAGTGGTGGTAGATGGTTCTTTATTGTAAGAGGATGGCAGTGAGACAGGCATTTTGTTTATGTACATACAGTAGATTCATAGTTACTGTACTGTGTTTTCTGTCAAGGCTTTTTTTTTTTTTTTCCCCAACTCAGCATAGGCTTCTCAGCCTGCTTGATTATCAAGGCCCAGCAGTCCTCCTACATACCATACACCTCTACATGTCACCACCGGCGCTAACACCCACTGTCCATATTGAATACATGCTAGGGCTGTCTCATACAGGACTGGTGTGTTGGTATTAGTGGGGGTATTTTTACATGTCGGCGGGTCTCCTGGTAGATCAGTAAAGCCTGAGTGGATGAAATTCAAAACCTTAAACTGTTCCCTGCCCCAGCGGGGATTTGAACCTGGGTCCATTAGGACTACAGGGCACCTCTCTACCTTATGTAAGGGGAATTGGTGATGCAGAGATGGTGTGCTTCCAGTAAGGTCTGATCATAGACAACAAACTGCTTTGTTAAGTTGAGAAGCACTGTTGTTGGGCAGTGCTTGTGTTGAGCATCATTCTTTGAACCACTGTCACTGAAGTGTGACATGACTTGTCACTTCACATCTTGTCTGTGTCGACTAACATCTGAAAAGGGCTGAAAAACAGATAGGGTACAATATTAGTTGGGGAAAATTAAATGCTATACTGTACTTATATACTGTATACGATATGAGACCTTGTTTATATTTCCGAATTACCTAAGGTATAATCATTGGGCAAGGTAACCTCAGCCTGATACCCATAAATTAGCATTCATATCACTTCATCCATTCATCGGTATTTTCTGTCAGTATACATTTTTTAGGGGGGAGTACAGAAGAGGCCAGTAGATAAAAAGTTAATTTTCATCCTGTATTACAAGGACTATCTTAGGAAAAGTATTTCAAGCATCATGATCATAGTACCATGACCACATTGCTTGGAATGAATGCTAATAATTTGTCCAGTATAATACTGTACTTACCTCTTAGTGAGTAGCACTGAATTGTTTGTTGTGTGTCCTGAGAGAGCATCAGTTGAGAGAAAAAGCTGGGCTGGTGTTTGTGGTGGCACTGTGGCAGAGACCCCAGAGTCTGGGGGTGGCAGATCATCTTCAAGGTAGTGTCTGAGAGCAGGTGGTAGGGGCAGTGCATGGACAAGGCGAGGGTTTGGTAGTGCAGCCAGGAGGGTGTGGCGGGCACGGTCTTGTAGTCCAGCCCATGCCCTCCGTGAGACACCAAGAGTGAGTTCAGTTTTGGCAGCAGTAGAGGCAATGACAGGGTATAGTGGCTCTGTTATAGTGTCCAGTCCAGTGAAGGCCACACCCAGCCACCGAGCATCCTTGTAGAATCCCAGTGTGCCGCGCTGACCATCATACAGCACACCTACGGTGGTGGCTCTGTTCTCTCTGAATGGGTATGTAAAACGGTGACTCTTCCCAGCATGCCATACCAGCCCCTTATGTGACAGCCCCCATCCATGCCGGTCCTCACCCACCAGACTCACAAAGGTGTCGGCATGAAGGCGGGCAGAGGCCGTGCATATCCCGAACATGACTGCCGTGCCGAAGAGCCGTTGTGACACTTGCACCTCCCAGTAGTAAACTCCACCGTTAAGCTGACGTGATCCCCGCACTGCAGCTGTACCGTGTGACCAATTGGGGTGAAAAAGTGCTGTCCGGCCATATAGCAGCACCTCTGGACTCTTGTGCTGCTGGCTCCAATGCCATCGTGCCTCACACCCATTCTGCAGTGGAGGCACTAAGTCACTCTGGTTCATGACTTGACACACTCACGTTACTTCATGCTGAGCAGCTGGGTGACTAGACAGTGATGAACTTGTTAACTCTACCAGTGTAGGGCACATCTTCAATCTGGTAGGAATACAAATGAAAGATGAAGCATCTGACAATGACTGTCCAAGTAATATTATCACATGAACTACAAGCAGGTTAAACAATCGTAGAAACATCCGAAAAGCTATCTGAAGAATGCCAGTGGCTGTACCCTTTCATTCATGTCTTCTGTAAATTTGTTAAATTATTACAGCTAGAAATCCACATGCAAATTTATCAGCTATCCTTTGTATTCCCATGAGTCCTATGGTACCAGTGCCTTTCACTAGGGAGGGCAGTGACTCTGCTTTCAATGTTACGGTACTTGTAAAGCCTGGCAGGAGGATTTTTCTGCTTTCCCCTCTTGTTCCTCCAGTAGCCAATAAGAAATTGCTGTTCGTCCATTACAAATATGGAGTGAGTGGGGGAGGCAGAGATAACAGCTCAGAATTTTTCACACATCATATCCTTTAATCTTTAATTCCTATTACTCTTTAATTCTTTGGGGTTGGGGTGCTACTTGCTTCAGAGGAATGTATTATCTAGTGTAACCAAAATAATATTTTCTGTGCTCTTGCCATTTTAATAATACAGTATAAATTTAATTTTTATCTGGTATTCACTGGTTGCCAATTGTACCGACTTACAGCACTGGTATCCCTTTCACACTTGGACTGAAAACCTTGTAGAGTGTCTAGAAGACATGACACAGATATTTTTAGCATTCAGATGTTAGGATAACTAATGTCCAGAAATATTTATTTGAAAAGTGCACTGCATACTGATTTATTGTACTATAAAAAAAAAAAAATACTGAAACCAACTGTCACTTATCCAACAGTACTGTATAGAGGGTTGATTCTCAGACCATCATATGACAGGCAACTTTCTACTGCACCTTAGTCTGGTAAAGCTGCTTCTACTCAACCAACTTGTAACAAAAGATTCATCCAACTCAATTGTCAACCTACAGTTTCATGGAGAAGTGTCCGTTGAAAAAGCTGCTGATCATTTGATAATTGAGGGAATGTTACAGGGAACCAAGAAGAGACTTAAGCTGGGAAGAAACTACACAATGTGTGGTGGAAAGGAAACGGGGCTAGAGAACTATGTGGAGCTAGGATTGAGATAAAAATCCTTGTAAAGATGTGGAAGATGAAGTAAGGGGTTTGGGGAGCAGAGAAAATATAAAGGAAAAATTAATTGTACACAGTGCCTACACAAAAGCCCTGGGGAAACATGGGTCGAATCTGATAAAGGGTAGAGGTAGCTCTCTGACAAAACTCAGTCGTGTATTACACCTGTTAATATAGTACACAGCACACCTGGTGGAGCCAGTGTATTGTGTCGCAGTGGGGAGCTGTCATGTCGGTCTGGTTCCGGAGTTCGATCCCCGACGCAGTACAGGTGGGTTAAAGTAAGTACGCTATACATTTGCTGTTTCTACCGTTTGTGGAAACGTGTGCATAGACTTAAATTTGCCGCCAAACAAGGCCGTAGTAAGAAAAAATATGCAGTACATAATTGAAAATCACGCCACATTGCCATGAGAATACACCCTGAACACCAGAGAATATTAACTTGACGCGTTACTTATATGAATTAACTTGACGCATGACCTGTGTTCTGGACAAGCTGACGTTTGTTTACATGTGACGGCTGCGGACGTTACTAGGACTATATTTGTTTACCCTGTGTTTTGCCATATTTTATGTTAACATATTGGGAGTTTATCATCATCCCGTAGACTGGATGTTGAGTAATCACGTTTAACATGTTTATCAGGTATATAGCACGTCACTTTCATAAAAACTAGGAAGTATTTTTAGAGATAGAGGAAGAAGGCTGCTGCGCCACCCAAGCTGATAACGTTGCCAGTTTGTTGACAGCTGGAGAGCCGTCTATATCAGCTATCTCATTCCAAATTGCAGTTATTATGGTATTGATGCAGAATTGGAATATATACAAATTTATAAATGATACAAATTTTCAGCATAATGCCTAGGTATGAAACAAATGGGAGACACGAGAATTATTGATTTGGTTGGTGGCGGTCGATGCACAAGAGAAAATATGGGGTAACAGATGTGAGGAACTTATGAAGAAAATGTTTAAATTGGGAATGTTTCTTCAAAGTATTGAAACCGGTCCACTCGTCTAAGAGTAGTTGCTAGACACAGACGAGTTCATTATTATACAGAATAAATGCGTGTGAATAAACTAGTATGTGGTAGGGCTAAGAAGAAAACGGACTTAACTCCGTTGGCTTCATTAGAGAGCAAATTATTGAGGGGTAACTATAATAAAGATGAAAAGATCGTAATGTTTCGTAAATATTTTTCGGGGCTTTAAAAAAAAAAAAAAAAAAACGTCTTCCCTCTCGCACTATTCCGCAGAGCAACGCACTTTGATTTCTTTACTCACTTCACTCTTATTTGGCCTAATACTGCCAAGAGTCCATCTTGAATACTATCATAATATGGTGATAGTCACGAACAAGTGCCGTGGAAAAGATGTAGAACCGAAGCATCGTCTTCTTCTGCCACTGAGCTGCAGGAGGTAACCTGCAAGTGGACGAAAATCTAGGCGAGGTTAAAGACGGAGGAAATGTAGCCGCCGTTGCGCCTTTCTCATTTTTTTTTTTTTTTTAAGTATGAATACAGGTTGCAGAAATGACGTGTTAGGCATTATTAACGCTATATCGTTAAAAATAAAACTGAGAAGAGAAATTAGAACGTCTTGCACGTACTGAAGAAACTGATGCTGGCACCTAGCTCACTGGTTCGCGTATTGTTCAGTTTTTGTTTGTTTTGCTGCTTAATATCGTCGTGGCTTGTTCTTTTACATAATTTACTGATGTTAGAGATTAAGTATGGATATTTGTGAAAATGTGGTAAAAGAGTTAGGTATTAACTGGGACATATAAGTATTTCTGTCGACTCTGGCATGAACCTGCTTAGGTAGCATCCTTCCTTACATATTTGTTTTTGTTAATAGCATTTTATTATTACTGTGTATATTATCTATGTAATTAGTGTCGCTAGAAGAAATATTTAAGTTACATACGAGAGAATAACAAGCCGTAATAAGCAAAGTCGTTAAGGAAGAGGTACTACTTTGGGCAGCGGACTCGGAGGAATACATCCACCCAATCTGCGGGCAGAAAATCTCTGCCACTCATTCCCTCAGCGGATCTTGTGTTTGGTATTCGTGTGGGTGTTGTGTTTTGCTCCCTAAATTCGCCCATTCTTCTGCACCTAGAATATCTACAGGTGTCAGAGTAAGTATGGATAGTTGTGGATATGTGGAGAGTAGATTGAGTTATTAAATAATGATGGTTTGATTACGTTATATTTTTTTCCAGGTCCTTCGGCCATTTAAAGAACCTTGATCTGCATCTGGGGTTGTACGCTGCTTGTAGGTGATATGATATTTCATAGCACCTCTTCTGCAGCGATTTTTTATGCTAATTACACCTTAACAGTCTCTTCTCAGTGGTTGATGTTTTGTGTAGACGTGGTTTACATCAATAACACACACACGTCCGCCGCCACTAGTGATGGGAGCCGGCTCATTTGGCTCAGTTCAGTCAAGAGAGCCGGCTCTTTCGGCTCCCAAATGACACCTTATTTAGTACCATATTGGCTTTTATAAAATTTACCCAAATTTAGCAATATCGTACCATGTGTTAAAGAACGGGATCCAGTCAAAAAAAATTTGAATTCCACAAATATATTTTTCTCTTTAAATACCTTGAAACATTCTCAGTGCCAATAAGATTATGCATATTCAGCATTTACATTTGGTGAAATCAAATTACTTTTACACATGCAGTATATTTCAACTCAAAGGCCACATGGAGGACTTTGCTCTTGTAATGCAAGAGGAGAACTTAAAAATGTTCATCTTCCATTTGTAGTGTAAATAACAAATTAAACCTTCATTATCATATGAAAAACAAAAAATAAAATTTAGCTAAATCTGATTCAATAAGATAAAAAAGTAAACAGCTCCCAAACACGAGCCGGCTCGCATTGTTCACTTAAAAGAGCTGGCTCTATGAGCCGGGTTGTTAACAAACGACACATCACTATAGTTTTCACAGTTGACCCTAGAACTAAAAGCACCTTTGCGGATAGCTTCTACTGTCATTCCTAGTGTCGTCCTCAGCAGCCCATGGCCCAAGTAACGGCCTACACAGCTCAGAACACATGTTTTGACTTTCACTGTTGCCCCCAACAAGCTTTTAGAGGGTTTTCCCTGGAGCTGTTTGGTTTAGGGTGTGTATGTGTTTGTGTGTGTGTTCTTTTTCTAATTGTATCTTAACAGGAATGAGTCAAGCTTGTACTGTCCCGTGTATTAAATAATTTTTATCATACATATCCTTAAATTAATGAATTGTTTTGGCACACCATTTCATTCAGGAATGCATTCCACTGAACCATCGCCCTGTTTGGGAAACTGAATTTCCATACGTCTTTATCGCCTGTCTTTTTATGCAGTTTTTTGCAGTGTTCTCTTGCTGATGCATTGCCTTAGGTTATATACTCATTTATGTCTATTTTATCTTTTCCTGAGACACCTTTATATAGCATAATCATGTCTCCTCTTTTCCTTCTCTCCTATAGTGTTGACAGATTGAGTTTTTCTAATCTTTCTTTGTATCTTAGGGGACGGTACCCATCTTGTAGCAGCCCTTTAAAACTTTCTCAGTCTTATCTATGTGTTTCTTGTGATGAGGATTCCAGACTACTGATGCATATTCCAGGGCTGGTGTGATGAATGATGTTATTGTCTTTCTCAGCATGTCTTCATTTATGTATGTGAATGCAATTCTCAAATGCAAGCAGTGTATACATGTTCTGTACCTTCTCACTGATGTGGTCAGCCGGAGAGTCTTTTCATTGGTCGACAGCCAAAATGGTTCTCATACGTGAGTATGTGTACCTGACTAATTTGATAGCACTGATTTCAAATCTGATATTCATTTTACGCAATAGGACTAGGTATCTCAAATTTCAGACTGAAAACATATTCAGTGTGGCATAACTTGTCTCAACCTTGTAACATATATCGAGGCACACACACATAATATTGTGATGATTTATGGTACAAAAAATATGGAAATCCAATGCACATCTTATTAGCAAGCAATGAAGTTCTAAAAATACTTCTTTTTGCTCTTCCACTTGTTCAGCTGACTCTCTTCACATTCTAGCATCCAGTAGTAGTCACCATTGGGTATTGGAGAGATTACTGTATAGATGGGGTGATGAGAGAAGTAAAAACATGAGTAATGGTGAGAGGGATGGCGTTGGTAATGAATGGTGATGGATGGAATATCTCAAATTTGTTGTATGCTGATGATGCAGTGCTACTTGCAAAATACTGGACAAGAGCTTGGTGGACTAGTGCAGTGTTTTGTAGATGTCTGTGAGCGTCGTGCTTTGAGAGTAAATGTAGAAAAGAGTGAAGTGATCGTTATTGAGAAAGCAGGTGACTCCCAGTGTGATGTTCTTAATAGCATGGTTGTAGGTACTTGTAGGAGATAGGGAAGTCGATTATGGATCGTTAAGTACAGCTAGAATAAAGTTGTGAGACGTAGTATCAACAAGGTGAGTTACAGCACCCTCGGGTTACGGAGTTTTACTGTATAGTTATATTGTTATTTTGAATGGTGATTTACAGTGTAACTTCGCGTGACGGCCAGTCTCCTAATGATCCTAGTGTTGGGCCTTGTCGCTGGCCCCTCTATCTCTTTCCTGATCTGAAAGGAATCTCTGACATTATATACAGGTTGGAGAGGATGTTTGGTGAGGTAGTAGTGTCTGAAAGATATCCCGTTCACGTGGACTTCCACATGTTTGAATATGTCATGAAATTCTTGGTTGTCTGGACTACGAGGATGTTAATGATTCTTGATGGTCTGGGACAACAAGCTTGTGTATAGAATTGACATTCCTAGTGAGAAGCTGTGTATGTCTCCATCAGACACTACATGCTGCACATTGTGTTTATGAAATACTGTATATACTAATGCCTACAATGTTAGTGAATGGAGAGACTTCAGTTGATGAGAGTTCAGATACCTGGGTACAGTGATACAAAAGAAGAAAATGTGCAAAAGTGGAAAGTAGAGTGACACAAGGAAAGTAGTTGGTGCCATGAAGGTCATGATAAGAAACAGAGGCTTCATTGTTGTAGCTGCATGAGGCTTACCTGAAGGAGTGTTAGTGCCAACTTTGACATACAGATGTGAGACTATGGTGTGGCATGAAAATGAATAGTCAAGAGTAAGAGCAGTGGAGATGGGACTACTGAGGAATGTATGTGGAGTAGAGAGAGGGTAGGATACTGAATAATGTGATATGCGTAGTGAGGAAGTTTGTGGACACCAGAATCGAAGAGAATGTACTGAGATGGTATGGTCATGTGGAGAGAATGGATAATAATTGGTGAAAAGGGTGTATCTGAGCAAATTTGAAGTAGGCAGCACTACATCCACTCACTTGATGTAGTGCTGCCTACTTCTTCCTTAGCCTTTATCATTCTCTTTCTGAGCCTGCCCTCCTTTCTTCCTATTTCTCCTATATTTCCTGTCACTTCTTATTGCTTTTCTTTCCTTTACAGGTGGCTTTACATTGAGTGACAAGCCAAATGGTTTCCTGTAAACCAAGAAACCATTTACAACGCTGGGTGGTAACCATATAACCAAACCATACGTGCTCCCTACGTGTCAACAAGTGGGTTGGTGGAGGGTTAGTGCCCCTCCCTGTAAAACAAATAACTCAGAGTCAAATGGCCACCCCTTACGGGATTGTGGCGTCTGGCAATAGATAGATAGATAGAGGAGGTGAGTTAGGAACAAAGGAGAAGGTGGAGAGATGTGTTGGATGGGTGTGTGAGGAAGAGAGGTTTGGAAGTCAGTGAGGCTAGGGGACTGACAAGAGATCGGGCTGGCTGGATAAGTGTTGTGTGGAGGAGTGCATGATCAGGGATTTGGCACTCTTTTTTAATGTGGCAGCGTCTGGATTGACTCTATCGGATAGGCTTACGTGAAGCTACAGAACATGGCAAATGTTCCCTAAGGTGGGGAATGAGGTCTGGATGGTAATGTTGATGATGATAAATTACAGAGAAACAGGAGTCATTTTGGGCATATTGTATGGCATTTTCAACGAATTAGTATTTAAAAATTAGGCCAAAGTGAAATATTAATTTGGAGATTTTGTTATGCTGCAGACAAAAGAATGTCATTTGATCTTTGGCCTGAGGTTTACATTAATGTAATTTGAGAACAGGGAAGTACACTTTAGTGTGCAGGAAGAGCTGCAGTGTATATTGTAATTCCATGGGATGTAGCTCCAGGCTCACTGAAATGTGAACCTAGAGGACAGCAGGTAGAAGTTACTCTTCTGCAGTCCACCATCTTCCATTAGGGGGGGCCTGGGTAGGAAATTTTTTCTGGAACAATTCTATTATCATAACTGAAAGGGTTAGATATTGCCTTCATTTATGCCCTTTCATATCTGTTTATCAGTAACCAGACACCATAATCCTGTAAGGAGTGGCCATTTGTCTTTGAGTTGGTTTTTACAAGGAGGGGCACTAACCCTCCATCTACCAACTTGTTGATACAAATAGGGAACATGTGTGGGTTTGTTATAAGGTTATCACCCAGTATGGTAAATGGTTCCATGGCTCACTCAGTGTAAAGCCACCTGAAAAGGAAAGTAGTGAGTAGTAGTGAAGAAGTGACGGGAAAGATGGGGGAAATGAGGAGACAGGTGAACCGAGACTGAAAAAGTGATAAAGGTGAAGGAAGAAGTAGGCAGCAGTACATGGAATGGATGATAAGTTTGAGTGATGTTGTGTGGGCAAGAGTATTGTGATTGGGTTATCAGTAGAACTAAGACATATTTGTTTCAGGAGTTGGAGGGAGGACATCATAAATTTGGTGGTTAGCCTGCCACTGCCATGGCAGCTACACAAGTTCCAGGGAGAAACACACTGCTGCACGCCACATTAGTAAGCCTTAATAATGTTACTCTGCACAAAATGCCTTCCATGTAGACTGGTTTTATTTTATTCCTAACTTTTTAGACTGGTTTTATTTTATTCCTTTTTAGACTGGTTTTATTTTATTCCTAACTTTTTAGACTGGTTTTATTTTATTCCTAACTTTTTAGACTGGTTTTATTTTATTCCTAACATGGCCCAGATATTTTGTCCTTTGCAGTTTATTTCATATAGTGCAGTGGCAGAATAATGCAGTTCTGTGGCTCTCTATACTTTCCATTGCACATCTTGACTAGCGCCATATTCTTCAGTTAATTTCTTGGTACAACTATCCAAGTTGGGGAGCTAATGATTTTAGGCCAGGTTATAGTGAAAATAATTTATCTCCAGACAGTTGTAATGAGAAGCTTGTGGAGTTATCAGTACTGTACTATAGTAGTACTGAGAGAAGAGGGTGTAAGTTGGGGGTAGGGCAGTGAAATGGCAGGGGACAGGGTGACATTGAGGTGATTTGTTTGTGGTCACCTCTTATGGGATTAAGGGGTCTGCCTGTTTATTTTATTAGTTGAGTGGCAGACCAAGAAAGACCGTAGGTTTCATTGTGACCTCAGGGCTAAGGGACTGAGTAGGGAGGCTGCCAGAGATGTAGCAGCATGGAGAGCTGCCAGTAGGTGATGAAGGCTGACACATGCAAGCATGTTTTAGCCATTATAAACAGTACGATGACATTATAATAAAAAATGAAGGCTCAGCTGAATGTGAACCCAGTGTACTGAAGGCTAAATTTGTCTTGCTGAAGTTCACCATCCTCCTTTTGGGGGTTATGCAGTGAGTTTGAAAACAGTGTGTAACCCCTTCATTTGTGTCATCTCTCCTGACCTGCATAAAAGGTTCTGGAAATATAGATTAACACCAAAATTTAATGCAAGTCATGAAGTGCTTTGCAGAGGTTAAACTGCAGTATAATTGTCTTTTATACTTCGGGTGTGTGATTTAAGTTGCAAAAGGACAAAAACTTATTAGGCCCAAAGATGCTCTCCATCCATCCTGATTGCTGAGTTGACAGTAGATTAACTCAAGAATTTGATACTAGTCATGAAGTGCTATGCAAAACATAAAGAGCAGTAGCATTGCCTTTCCTACCTCTGAGCTGCAGAAGTTGCAAAAGAAAATCTGGGTCTAGTGAATGCAGTATAACAATAGCTGTGACAATATTTTATTCAAATATGCTAGTCACAAAGAAGAGTTAAGGTGAAAAGGATATAGTGGAGCTTACCCAGAAATTTAATGGAATTTTTCTACTATATTGTCATACTCTTCACTGAGTCTTGTACTCGTCAGTTAATGAAGGCCCCTGACACCTCTTGGTAAGTGATTTATTTTGGTTATTACACCATGCTGTCCCTTTGTGCTATATAAAACCTTCAAACATTTTCATACTCTGCATATATAATGTACAAAAGGCCATTATCCAGTCATATCCAAAAGTAAATCGCTAAGAAAGACGTGTTAGGGAGCTGCCATTAACTTCTGTGACTTTCTGTTGCCTGTGACTGTTTCTCATTCTACAGTTGTCAGTCTTTTAAATGCAGTGTACATTCCATTCAGTGAATGGATCTTGACTTTGTTCAATTATAGTTTCGAAGGATTTTGTATTTACTGTTCTAGCTGTCTCATGTAATCTAAACTTAAAATACTGTTTCTAAGATTACTTCATTTCTTTTTTAACTGTGTTAGTTTATGCACATCTAGCCGTATATAGACAGCAGTAGACAGATAAAGCACGAGGGGAGTATGGTGGATTGTCTTTAGGTGTATTAATAGACACTTAAAGCACAAGGGGAGTATGATGGCTTGTCTTTAGGTGTTTTAGTGATGTTTACAGGTTTGCCTACTTAAATTCTTGACAAACGTAATATGTACGTATGAAGCCCACCTGTTGTTTGCCTATCATTGTAATCATAATTGTTGATGTTTAGTTAAGGTTCTGTCATTGGCTGATGGTTGAAATTTAAGTAGGTGAGTTTATTATTTACTGTAAATGCTGGGTAGTCAAGTGGGTTAAGGTTGTCCAGCAAGATGTGCTTTGGAATTAATAGGCCTTTTTTTTTAGGAATGGAATTTTAACTCCTGAAGATTAGATGATCCAGTTGGCAGGCATGTGAAAGTTGTGTTAGTATTTAGGCTAGGTTGCTGTGTTGAGGTGCCTGGTGGTTTAATGGGTTTGGATGCCTGGTGTTCTAGTGTTTAGGTTTGATTCCACAGTAACCACAGCTTAGCATTTCTGGTTTATCTCCATCTCTTGAAAACAAAGCAGTTAATGTTTTTTTCTGTATTTGCAGGTGGTGAATTGACGTATCTTTTGGTTGATGATGGTATGAAGACAGCAAGCTCAACACAGCTGTCAAGGAAAATTCCTTGTTTCAAGAAGATAGGTAATGTGTTAAAACTGCATCTCTCATTTTGCTTTAACTTGGCCCAAAATTACCATGCTAGTCATGACAAAGTGCTTTAGGAAGGGTTTAACTTTGGCATAATATTACCATCTTTAATTAAAATTTGATGCTAGTCATGAAGATTGGCATGAAGAGGATTTAGAGCCATTGCTGTATTTTTTTTCCCCGCACAGAAGTTGTGTGTACAGAAAGTCCATGTTTTAGTCAAAAGTTCTGTGGAAAGTTTGTGAAAGAACAATAGTTGTATATACAGAAGGTGCTTGTTAATTTTTTTTTAATGCAGGTAGTGTGGTCCTTTTGTTCCCTGGCTAGTCTATATGGTAGTCATGAAGTGCAGAACTAGTTTTTGCCCAGGCCTATCTGAGCGAGAACATGTTGGACTGCAGCCTGATTTTGCCCTTCACCTGCAGTCTGTTATCCTTTGGGAGGATAGGGAGACACTGTATATGGCTAGTAACCAAGGAGGCTCCTGCAGTCCACCAATATCCTTAGGGAGGATAAGGGAGGGAACTGAGGGATGTCTTGTTGAATGGGATTGTCAGTTGAAGGACTAGTTGTTGATCAACCGCAGTCTGGCCAAGCAGACCCATCAACCACAGGCAAGCAACAACCCCTTGCAGGGCCACCCCATGTTGTGAACCAGTGTTCCCTTGTGGTTAACAGTGCCCTGCAGCAGCGAGGTGTGGGAAATAGTGTGGTGGTTTGGTTCCTGGATGGATGCTGCATTTGCATCTCCACCCAGCTAACCGGGGCACTATACCAGGCTCCACATCACCCCATAATCTGGTTATATGGTTACCATCCAGCATTATAAATGGTTTCCTGGGTTGCAGGAAACTGTTGGGCTTGTCACCCAGTGTAGAACCTCCTGAAGTGGAAAGTAGAGAAATAAAAAGCGACAGGAAAGAAAGGGAGAAGAGAGAGGGGACAAAGTACAAACAAACAATGAGAGTTGAAGGAAGAAGTAGGTAATATTGCAGTGCAACCTCAAAAGTTTGAATAAATTTTTATTTCCCGCAATTAACTCACAAATTACTGGAGACTTTAGCATCTAAAATTGACAGCTACATTTATCTGGTAGTAATGACCCCACTGTAAAGTGTCTGGTCACCCAAAATAAACATTTTCCTTCCTCTTTGTGGTTTAGAAGCTCTGTCTTTTTTGATTCAGTTTTAACCATAATTGTGGCTTCTAAAAAGGTGTCCCAGCTCTACCGATTAGTACAGTGATGTGAAAGGAAAACAGTATGCCACATAACAGTGCAGCCACAAGCACGCAGTGTGTGTGCATGTGTTGTGAACCAATTGTGGTGATGAAGACAGCCGTGTAAGACCGAAAAGTGAAGATAGTCAGTTCTGTACTTATTGAAACTAGAGTAAATACCTTGTACATATTTTCAAAGATAGTGGTGGTGTTAAACTTGACAGTATATGCCTTAACAAAACAGTGTGATAAGATTTTTAAGTTCTGTCAGGTGAAATTATGGTAAATAATCCATAACTACGCAGCACCATGGAACATCACTTGTCAGACGTCAACTACTTTTACTTACTATTGATGTGAGCATGATTGTTGGTAGGCAGAAGACTGTTTTTTTTTAGATCTGCATCACTGTTAAACCAGTGTGTAATCTGAGTAGATATAAACCTCCATTTTTTTTCTAGTTTCACACACGCACAGTGTACACAAATATTGCTTCACTATTTGAAATTTCAGTATTTCAGCAAGATTACAAAAATGCAGACTTGCAGTAATTGTACATTACCATAATACATAAAATTAACTAAGCATTCTGTGAGCAATGCGCAATGCACAACACATGAAAAGTGTAGCATCACACCACATTGGTCAGTCTGTAACATAAACAATCGGCTGATCACCTGCTATGCAACGCAAGGCAGTGGGCTATATTGGTCTAGAGCCAGACATCATAATAACGTAAGGGGTGGCTGTTTGACTTTGGGTTAGTTGTTTTATGGGGAGGGGCACTAACCCTCTGCCAACCCATATATGGTGATATGTAGGAGAGACATGGGTTTGTTACAGTTACTACCCAGCATTGTAAATGGTTTCCTGGCTTACAAGAAACCAGTAGGATTGTCACTCAATGTAAAGCCACCTGAAAAGGAATGAAGAGTAATAAAAAGTGACAGGAAAGATGGGAGAAATAGGAAGAGAGGACAGACACAGAAAAAGAATGATAAGGTGAAGGAAGAAGTAGGCAGCACTACAAGTGAGTTGCTGAAAGATGTAAATATTCATGTACAGTACCGTAGTTTCTACAACTACATACAACTTCCTGATTAATGTTAATTATGAATACAATTGTAAAGCATTTTAGAACAAGAGGACATACACAAGATAGGGAAAGGGAAATGTGCAACAAAAAAAATGGTTTGTAGCAAGTATTATACTGATGATTATTACCTTAACACATGAGATAAATGGTAGCTAATATTGGAAAATAGGATGCCTGAAGCCAGCTAGTCAGCCCAGACTACAATGCTTGTGTCTGACCCTTGAAAATTAAGACATAGCCTGAGAAATGCTTTATTAAAAGTTCAAAATTGTCAAAAGTTCAAATAATTTGAACCCAAGCACTTTGAATTTTAGAGGTTGCACTGTATATCAAGTGAGTAGATGATCAGTCACCTACCACCTGCAGGACTAGTAACCAATGGTATCTAGAGCTGGTGGCAGTACTGTCAGAGCAGAGGGAGTGTGGCTCTGTGTGGTTTACCGAAAGGGTTGTGGGAAGTAACTGCATCTTGTTCAGTGTTTGGTAAGAGGATGAATAAGAGATGTAGTGGTATTAAAGGTAGACTGTGAAAAATGCTGATTTGGTGTGAGCAGTGTGTGTGGGGTAGAGCATATGGAGATTCAGGTATGAAAGGATTGATGTTGATGGTGTGTTGTGTGTGGAGTAATTTTTTTTTTTTTTTTTTTTTTAAGGGGGAGGATGGGGACGTTATGTGCTGGAGGTGGGGTTGTTGTTAGCTCTGTGGCTAGGGTAAGGAGTGGGTGTAGGAAGTTCAGAGAGCTGTTGCCTCCTGACATTGAGAGGGCTCTCCCTCAGTGCTAAGGGATACTTTGTATGTGGCATGTGTTAGGAGTGCAAAACTGAATGGTGGTGAGACCTGGATAGTGAAGGATGAGGATGTAGGTAGGCTTTAATTAAACGTAGATAAATGACAGCGATTAGATATGTAATGCATCCTTTAATGACAGACCTTGGGAGGGGTGTTAGGACTGCAATTCAAGAGTTGAGGAGAAGGATGGGACTTGACTGTATTGTTGTAGTGATGAGATGATGTAGAGAGGTTGTTTGAGTATGTGGAGAGGATGGAGGGTGAGAGCTGTGGTTGTTTAGGGTAGAGTTGTGAGAGGCAGACTAAAAAAAGATCTGGGATGAAGTCAGAGTGAGACCTCAGGGATAAGGGACTGGACAGGGAGACTTCCAGAGATCAAGCAGCATGGAGAGTTGCCATTAGGTGACCAAGGCTGACTCATGCAAAGATGTTGAAGCCTTTGTAAGCAATAGGAAAGTAAACGAAGTAACAAAGGAGACTAATTCTTACCTCATAACTAAGGATCAAACAATGCAACACCCCCCCCCCTTAAAAAAAAATCAGGGTACAAAATTTTCCATTAGCAGTTGTGTGGGGGGAACACTTAGTTTAGGCCAAACCTGTGGCTAAACAAGGACATCTGTTCATGCACTGTGTGTATTTGTGGATGTGGGAGCATCTCTTGGTCAGTCCAGTCAGACAATTTGATTTCTCCGCAGTTCTTCACTCGTGCAGATTTTAATATATTGCAGCCCTCATGATCCCATATCCATTACTTCTATATATATGTACTGACTATAAAATATTTTCTTTATTCCAATAAATGATTCTTTAATATAAATGTTTATTTAATATGCTTTAATCCCTACACCGCGGGGTTGTCGGAGGCACGCCGGGCCATTCCT
>JAGKTI010000165.1:78527-122294 GCA_018397915.1 Birgus latro
CCTGTACTGTTGTTTGCAGATGATACTGTGTTGTTGAGTGAAGACGAAGGGGAGCTGCAAGGCTTGGTAGATGAGTTTGGGAGAGTGTGTAAGAAACGGAATCTAAAGGTGAATGTGGGGAAGAGTAAAGTGATGGTCTTCGAGAGAAGTGAAGCCAGTGAGTGTACAGTGAGATTGGATGGGAAGGAAATGGAGAATGTGAGTGAATTTAAGTACTTGGGCAGTGTGATGAGTAAGGATGGTAGTCTGGAGGGTGAAGTGCTCGAAAGGGTACAGCAGGGAAGGAAGGTTGCTGGTTCGTTGAAAGCAGTGATAAGAAACAGGGAGGTGAGCATGGAAGTGAAAAAGTTGTTACATGACAGTATTGTGATACCAACTCTGACATATGGAAGTGAAGCTTGGACCCTGTTGGAAGGACAGAAGTCAAGAGTGAGAGCAGTGTAAATGAGTTATTTGAGAGGAGCATGTGGAGTCACATGGAGAGAGAGACTAACAAATGAGGAAGTGAAGGAGCGTCACGGTGTCATTGAGGACGTGATGGGAAGCGTTAGGAGAAACACGTTAAGGTGGTTTGGGCATGTGGAGAGGATGGAGAGTGAAAGATTGACGTTAAGGTGGTTTGGGCATGTGGAGAGGATGGAGAGTGAAAGATTGACGAGGAAAGTGTATGTGAGTGAGGTGGAGGGGGCGAGAGGGAGGAGGAGGCCGAAGATGAGATGGAGGGATGGAGTGGAGAGGTATATGAGAGAGGGGGGTGTGAGTTGGGAGTGTGGTAGTGAAATGGCACGGGACAGAGTGACATGGAGGCGATATGTTTGTGGCCACCCCGTTTGGGATTGAGGCGTCTGGCAATAGATAGATAGATAGACCATTTGTAAAGGCTCCAACAAGCTTCCAATGGCCACGGCTGCTTGATCTCTGGCAGCCTCCCTATTCGGTTCGTTATCCCTGAGTTCACACACCATGACCTCATCCCAAGTCTTTTTTTCAGTCTGCCTCTTGCAATCCTACCCCCGATTCTCACCTTCCACACCCAATTGTTATAAAAATGTGGCACTAATATAACCAGCCCATATCCAGTAAAAAGGGCCAGATGCTCACTCACTGACCTTGCCCCTGGAATCCTCACTACCTCACATATTTTCCTCTACATAAGCACTTCAAAATTATCAACTCAATGACTTTCCCATTCATCAACACCAATACAATACCAGCTGCAATTCTCAGTGCCAAAGATCCCTTGTGGCTAAACACACAGACACAGGACAACCAAGGGACACTCTAACTAGAAAAACACAAACACGTAAACCACCACCACCACATCCCAACAAGACCTCCACACAGACTTATAAGGTTGCCTCCTGTCCCAAGCCTCACTATGTACCTCTTCAAATATATTAGTTTATTTATATCTGACAGAACTGGACCAATTCCAAGAAACAGTGAAATTTAGTAATGAGACAGGAATGAGTCTCCCTGACCCTCCAGTCTGGCCCCACTTTGTCAAAGGAAAATAAAATCATTATGGCCTTTCAAACCACCAAGGAAGTAGTACCACACCCATCACTTGACCACTGCCCCAAATGTATTACAAAGTGACCTCCATCCAATTAAAATGTGCTACCATTTTTGTTTTATTTTTCCTTTTCTTCTGGTAGTAATGGGAATATGGTGTCTGCCAACAGATAGATAGAAGAACTGTCTCCCTATACTGAAAGAGAGTAATCATATGTTATACTGCTCTTGTATGGCAACACAGAGGTGGGTGAAAGCATGTATATCAACCCTCCTGAGATATCACTTGTTAAATTCAGAATTTTGGCAACACTGACCTCCTCCTGCACAGATACTTGTTTTAGGTACTGCATACACTCACCACCCAGCACCTACACCCAGTCAACACCTAGACTGACCCCTCCTGCACAGATACTTGTTTTGGCTACTGTATACACTCACTACCCAGCACCTACACCCAGTCAACACCTACACTGACCCTCTCCTGCACAGATACTTGTTTTGGCTACTGTATACACTCACTCCCCAGCACCTACACCCATTCAACACCTACACTAGTGCTTCAAAAAACATCTGTTCTCATCCTACACCCAGCACTAAATTTCACAAAGAAATATTTTGATACAATTTTCTTCTCCCCACTAAAACGGCCCCCATTCAAAAGGAACTGTGCTGTGAAAATATATGGAATTTCACAGTCCGACCACCTGCACTATTCGCAGTCCGCTGATGGCTGTGGCCGTCAACCTTCTTCCTTTTTATTTATTTTTTTTAATATATTTTATTCTTATTGTTTCAGACTGTACGTAGCTACTACCTACAGCACTAAAATATGATGCTTGTAATGAAAAAATACTATGGAAAGCATGTAATCAAAACTTACACTACACTGAGTGCTTCAAAAAAAAAAAAAAAACTATTCCCATCCTATACCCAACACACAATTTCACAAGCATATATATTTTTTCTCCCCCCTAAAACAGCCCCCATTCCAACAGAACTGTGCTGTGAAAAGCATATGGAACTTCACAGTACAGGTCACCGGCTCCGACCACCTGCAACTCTGACCATATGCAATACTGGTAGCCTAAGTGCAGTTTGCCAGCAGCTGCAGCCATCATCCACCCTTTTTCATTTATTTATTATTTTTATTTTTTTACAATTTCAGATGGTACATACCTACTATCTAGATATACAACAGAAGACTTCAAGAACCATCACGAGACACCCACCCTTCAGACACAACCATACCCAGAGAAACACAATTACACCTATACTCACTCTACTCTTAACTTGGTTTAAAAATGGCTTATGCTCTCTCATAAATGCTGAGTTATAAGAATACAGGAAACAAGCATTAAAATATGATGCCTGTCATGATGAAGACCTATTGAAAGAATGTAGGTCTGTATTAATCTGTTTCTGCCAGTGGGAGATCTTAAAAAAAAACTGCGTAAACATGAAAATTTGTGCCACGTTAGAGTGAAATGAGTATAACCAGACTTCACACAATCATCACCTTTCCCTACTTCAGTGCCAACACAATATAAAAATCACAGACAATACACTATGCCCACAGTGTAATGCCTCCTGCCACACCACAACACACTCACCACACACACTATCACACCACACTACCACAAAACACTCACCACATGTACCACAGTGTAAGGCCTCCTCCCACACCACACCATACTACCACAACAGCAAATCCTTCAGCATATATCTCTGGCGCTGCCAGGATTTCTGTAGTCAATCAAGTGGGATTACAAGCCAAAATTTACCAATACACAGCAGATATTCTTCAAAACAGCATAATCTTGATCTAATATGTTTATCATCTACTGAGAAAGGAATAAGATATAAGAATTAATTTTTATGCTAAGGGAAGGTGGGGGAAACTCTCTCAATACAGGTGATGGCAGGCTCAGAGGCCTGTAAGGGTTTTTAGCACTAGGCAAAGGATGCTCTCCCAATTTCTCTATTTCAATTTTATTTCCAGTGAACAAGGAACAAAAAATGAACAGCAGGGGGTTATCAGTACCATGCCTAGTGAAGTGGACTAATCATCATCATCATCGTAACCAATTATTTTTCAATCATCGTAACCATATTTTTTTTTTCTTTTTCAAGCAGTCACACCCCCTATTCATTTATTTATTTATTTATTTACATATGGGTGTAATGTACAGGGCCCATAAAGCAAAGAGGAAACCCAAAAGAGGGAGAAACAGGCCAACTGCAATCCCACCGAAATGACTCTGACACTCATTCACTCACCGTTCAAATCCCAGTACCTTACACACACACACACACACACACACACACACACACAAACCATGGGGACATCACACATCCTTGCTTACTCCAACACTATTAAATCTCTGTCATTTACATTTTCCTCTGTCTCTCTCTGAATCATAAACCATCACATCCAAACCCAACAGTCACCAACACCATCACAAACACCCAAACGATACACACTAAGGAAACGCAACAATGATGAAGAAATATCCACAGCATAGCCTTAGAATAAAGATAACAATGGTTCTAAAATGTATAAACAATTGGCTGTGCTGGTGAACGGCTTGTAACTTTATCCAACATACTCTGCCTAATATTGCATACGATAGGGACCTGACAGGCATATTAGTTCTTGCATCCGCTTAGGAAAATATGGCAAATGACTGTGTGATACGAAGCGGTCTATCAAAATAGTTCAGTCCATTGGGCACCTTAGGATCTTTCCATATCTATCTATAGCCCGATGCCCTAATCCATATAGTTATAAAATTTGAAACACCTCAAGATGACATTACAAAGGCACATATTCCCTCACTACAGTGTTACAAATAAGAATAGATATGTAAAGATAACATATTACAATTCAACACATACCTATAGTCAGTTTATTTCCACCTGACAAAACAAGGCAACTTTTTTAACTTCAGTACTAAATCATTGGTGTATAAAATTCAATAGGCCTTAGTGATAGGTAGAAATGAGTCTCCTTGGTTACTATTCAAATTAACTCTCAAGTCTGACTACACTTGGCCATAATCCAAGCTAGAGGTTATGAATCTCTGTCAGGCAAAAGCAAACTGACTATAGAATAAAACAGAAATAAACAGGCACCAAAAAAACACATCTACATCAATATATAAACATACAGTCAGCCACAGGAAAAAACAATATTAACAAAAAACATAAACAGTATTAACGGCAAATGTTCGTATATATGCAGGGAAACATCTCCACTCATTAATCTCTGACCTAAATGAAGGGAATCAAGTGGGGATGTTTAATGAAGGGAATCAATTCAAGATGCTCATTAATCTTTGCCATAAATGAATGTTAACTAAGCGTGCCTGTTAGTTTTAATTCTCAGTGTTATTTTGACCAATACATTTTTCTTTTTAAAGCAGAGATGAAAAAAACAAAGGCTGCAAGAAACAATACACAAAGGAGACCCAAATTCAAGATCCATTACTTCTGAAACTCCTATACACTTTGTATTTTAATGACTGGAGGTCATGGGCAGGGGGAAATACAGATTGAGGACGACAATTTCATAGCTAACCTGTTGTCAAATAAAATCAACCAAACAAGGACAAGAGTACATATTTTTTTCAGTATATTTTATCATATGGCTGACTGTGCAGTACACCACAATGACATGGCAAAGATAATAATGCAAAAATAACAATAAAATAGGCAAACATATATCACAACCAACATCAATAGTTCAGGAAGGATAATATATGCAAAACACCAATTTTTATTGTTTGGTAAAAACATATGTCCTCCTTCTCATCACTCGTTCTTTAAGCACCATGTCACAAATCAATAGTTTGTGCTGCTGAACACACTCCTCGCTTCCTATAACTTTAACATCCTTCACTAACCTCCTATCAATCCTCCTGACCAGAAAATAATCTATCTGACTGCTATTTCCCCCGGACTTGTACGTAATCAAACGACTCATTCTTTTTCTAAAATGTGTGTTGCACACAATCATGTCCATAGCCTCCCCAAACTTGAATATTCTTTCCCCTTCCGCATTCCTCACACTATATGCACATCCCCCATGGACTCCTTCATAACCTTGAGCTGCTTCACCCACATGACCTTAAATTTAAATCCCCTCCCAGAAGCACTACGTCATCATCGCCCATACCACCTACTACACGTATTAAATCATCCCAAACTCTTTCCTTCTCTGCGTCATCCAATCCTGCCTGTGGAGAATATGCCAATATAATTGCAATAATTTTCCTACCGATCAAAATTTTCACTACTAATATCCTATCACTTACTCTCATAACATTCATAACATATGCCACCCATTTCTCCGCAACCAACACACCCACACCCCCATATGCGTCACTTCTCCCCTGCCAAAGCTACTTATAGTAGCAATCCTTCCCAACAATCTTTCTGGCTGATCCACCACTGTACAGGACTTCTTGCAAACATGCCAAATCCACCCACCTCCTACTGAATGCCTCAACGACTTCCCCCGCTCTTCCCCTCTAACTTCCCACATTCCACGAACCCACTCTAAACCCCCTGGGTGATTTACTGTCCTCAGGCTTGCTTTGATTCTTATATTTGTAGGTCATAGTCAGTAAGATAAAAGGGGGGTAAACATTCCACAGGCCCCTCCCATTGAACAGTCCTAGGTCCAGGCAATGGATCTGGGACCCCTAGCCCAGCAGCTTACCAGTGGCTGTGGTAGTGGCCTCGGGGCACCCTGCCAGGACAGCTGCAGGGACACCCTCCAAGCGCGCCTTGGCACAGCAACTGCCCCGCCATTATACACCCACTGATAGGGCTGCCTCCTGGGGCGCTACTCCCAGGTTCGGGCCCCTCTCTATTGGCTGGAAGCGGCAGCCTGGGAACCACAATGCCCTGTATTAGCACAGGTCTGAGCCCCATCTTGCCCTGGACCCATGATAAATGCTGGCGGAACCACCGTCATGCCTCCCCCCAAAAGTCCGCCACTAGGTAGTGGGGGCAAAGTTTTCTGGCTGCATGCCCTTGCTGGTGTCAACCCCTGTAACGTAGTGGGATACGTTGTGTGATATGTAAAGCGCATGTGGTGTAGTGCATAAGACAGTTAGAGGAAATGTTTGGGAGAGTATGCTGGTCTACTCTCCATGTTACTGTCACACTGAAAAGGTCAGCAAAGGGGGATGGTTAGGCAGCTAGTGAAAAAGGAGCTCCAGCTCTCCCTATCACCACCATTCCCATTCTCTTCAGGAGTACAACCCTGTTCGGCCCATGCTACAGCCTCCTCCCACAACCCTTGTTATGTACTCCTCCATACAAAACTCATCCTCTCATCTTTTATCTACTCCAATCATCTTTTATCTATTCATCATCTTTTATCTACTTAGTAGTTTTTTTCTTTTAATGTGTCTGACTCTGGGCATAGGCTTCACAGCCTGCTATCAAGGCCCAGCAGTCCTCCTACATACCCAACACCTCTACATGTCACCACTTCGGCGCTAACACCCACCGTCCATATTGAATACATGCTAGGACTGTCTCATACAGGACTGGTGTATTGGCATTAGCGGGGGTATTTTTACAACATGTCGGCAGGTCATCTGGTAGATCAGGAAAGTCTGCTTTTAGGAAATTCAAATCCTTACACTGTTCCCTGCCCCAGCCAGGATTCGATCCTGCGTCCATTAGGACTGCAGGCCGCCTCTCTACCGATTCAGCCACACTAAAATGTGATACTGCTCTCTGGTTTTAATATATCTACACTACCTACCTATCTATTGCCAGACTCTTTAATCCTGTAAGGGGTGGCCACAAACAAATCGCCTCCATGTCCCCCTGTCCCCTGCCATTTCACTGCCCTGCTCCCAGGTCACACCCCCTCTCTCTCATATACCTCTCCAATCCTCCACCTCACTCTCAGCCTCCTCTCCCTCTCCCTCAACTCCCTATCCCAAAAAGGGATGATGGTGGACTGTAGGAGAAAGTAACTTCTGGTTTCCTATCCAGACATGACCACAGAAAAATGTCACAATAGGAAGCTTACCAGAGAGTGGAGGCAGATGGTAGGTATTTCCATGATTTGGCAGCTGGCTGGAATAAATTTGGCAGCTGGTTGGGATTTGGCTTCCATCTCCTCTTTCCTCCTCTCTGTCAGCAGTTTCCATGGCTGGGTCAACTCACACACCTGAAAAATATAGTACACATTAGCAGTGTTGCAAAGTAACGAAGTACAAATACTTGAGTACTGTACTTAAGTAACTTTTTTTGGTATTTAGTTTTTAAAAAGTACTCAACATTTTCAGTACTTTCACTTTTACTTAAGTATATTGATTTCTGTTACTTTTACTTCACTACAATTACAAAAAACAGAAGTCATTACTCGTTACATCTCAAACTCAGAATCGATTTTCAGCCTATTACAGGACGTAGAACAACGCAAAGTCAGAAGCTTACCAATCACAGCTGCTTATTCATGTCTGGACCAATCATATGCATCCTTTCATATTGCCCAGGCAATACATCCATGCTTTCGTCCCTCCCGCCTTCAGCTATTTACATTGTTGCTGTAGCCACCATCACACTATTACTTCCACAAACATTGAAACAGACAGTGGTGATTCCCACCCTTGGCATCTTTGTTTAAATACAAGAAGACTGTGGGAAAATCAGTGAAGCTGCAATGTTTGCTGTGTGCACCCAAAACCACAGAGGTGACTGCATATAGAAATTTCCCTTCAAATTTGAAGAAACACATGGAGGTGAGTACTCATGCTTTTAAACTCACTATAGATGTAGCCTATATACAGTATAGTGATTATAGTTAAAATAATTAATACAGTAAGACCTCGTTGTAAGTCTGCTCACTCAGTTAAATATGTTAAGTTGCTGATATATTGTGGAAAGGAGATATGTTGGAAGGATATCATATACTGTACTGTGAAATCAGTTTTCAAGTTTGACAAAAAGTTAACATTTACTTGATAGGCCCAGACCTTACAACCTTAAAGATGCTAGCAAATTATTATTGGATACTGAGGTATTTTACAAGTCACAGTTCAAACCAATTTCAGTTCATACGGGTGCATGTATGGATAATTAGGAGGGTAAAATTAAGGGGGGCTTCCCATGAAAAAAAAAAAAAAAAAAAATTCTGAAAAAATTTCCTCAGATACTATTGGTCATCAGCTATCTTGTTGCCAAAAATTAAGGCTGATCTCTATTTTTACTACATAAAAAAAAAAAAAAAATGCGCTGCTCTTGGGTGTCTGCCCTTTCCTCTCCTCCATCCTTCTTTCCATCCATCCTTCTCTATCTTTCTTTCCTTCATTCTTTCCTCATCCTTCTGCCTATGGGTGACTTTACACTCCCTTTTCTTTCTTTCCTTCATTCTTTCCTCTTCCTTCTACCTGTGGGTGACTCTATACTGAATGACAAGCCAAATGGTTTCCCGTACACCAAGAAACCATTTACTATGCTGGGTGGTAACCATATAACCAAATTTTGGCGCCTGGTGGCTTAGTGGGTAATTACAGTGCTCCAATCAGATTGAGCTGGTGAAGGTTTATATCCAAGGGGTGGCTGGGGTTTATTGTTCATGAAATTCCACTCAGGGATAAGTGAGGCTGGTCACTCAGCCCCAGGTTCCTACGCTCCTCTTGGGGCGACACAGGGTTGGATGATAGATAGACAATTTGTATATAATCTCTGAGATGATAGGAAATTTAATAGTTACTTTTTACTTTCACTACTTAAGTACTTCATGAACAAGGTACTTTTTTACTTTTACTTAAGTACATTTAACTTTGGGTACTTCCACCTGTACTTTCGAGTAATATTTGTCAGTGTAGAGAAGGGCAAGAAGTTGTATGCAGCCTTTATGGATCTGGAGAAAGCTTATGACAGGGTGGATAGACAAGGTTTGTGGAAGGTATTAAGAATATATGGAGTGGATGGGAAGTTGTTGAAGGCAGTGAAGAGTATGTATGAGGGTGCTAAGGCTGCAGTGCGTGTGGATGGCAAACTGAGTGAATCTTTCCATTTGAAGGTTGGATTGAAACAAGGATGTGTCATGTCTCCATGGTTGTTCAATCTGTATATGGATGGGGTTATAAAAGAGATACAAGGTCGGGCAGTCGATGTTGGACCGGCCCTAGTGAGAGAGGGCAGTGTTTGGAAACTCCCTATACTGTTTGCAGATGATACTGTGTTGTTGAGCGAAGATGAAGGGGAGCTGCAAGGCTTGGTAGATGAGTTTGGGAGAGTGTGTAAGAAACGGAATCTAAAGGTGAATGTAGGGAAGAGTAAAGTGATGGTCTTCGAGAGAAGTGAAGCCAGTGAATGTACAGTGAGATTGGATGGGAAGGATATGGAGAATGTGAGTGCATTTAAGTACTTGGGCAGTGTGATGAGTAAGGATGGAAGTCTGGAGGGTGAAGTGCTCGAAAGGGTGCAGCAGGGAAGGAAGGTTGCTGGTTCGTTAAAAGCAGTGATAAGAAACAGGGAAGTGAGCATGGAAGTGAAAAAGTTGTTACATGACAGTATTGTGATACCAACTCTGACATATGGAAGTGAAGCTTGGACCCTGTTGGAAGGACAGAAGTCAAGAGTGAGAGCAGCGGAAATGAGTTATTTGAAAGGAGCATGTGGAGTCACATGGAGAGACAGACTAACAAATGAGGAAGTGAAGGAGCGTTGTGGTGTGGTTGAGGACGTGATGGGAAGCGTTAGGAGAAACACGTTAGGGTGGTTTGGGCATGTGGAGAGGATGGAGAGTGAAAGACTGACGAGGAGAGTGTATGTGAGTGAGGTGGAGGGGGCGAGAGGGAGGGGAGGCCGAGGATGAGATGGAGGGATGGAGTGGAGAGGTATATGAGAGAGGGGGGTGTGAGTTGGGAGCGTGGTAGTGAAATGGCAGGGGACAGAGTGACATGGAGGCGATTTATTTGTGGCCACCCCGTGCGGGATTGAGGCGTCTGGTAATAGATAGATAGATAGAGTAACAATACTTTTACTTAAGTATCAAAGCAGGGTACTTTTTACAACTCTGCACATTAGTCCTTTCCTTCCAAACCTTGATTAAGGATGGTCATATCGAAAGATAGCAGATGATTTTAATGCACGTCATCCCAGAAGCAAATGTGGAGTTAATGCATCGGGTTCATGTGAATCTCGCAAAGTGCATCGAACTATGCATCACAAATGGTGAAAATCACATTGAAGATGTTATTTATTAATATTTCAATTAAATAAAATGTTCAAATTTCTTTACTGAAAATACACATTTTGCCTATGTGTCCAGACTTTAGGGACACCCTGTAGTATCTGGTTGGCAGCAAGAACAATATCACCTGGTGACAGCAAGATTTAATTATATGGCAGTAAGAATTTGCAATATGTCTTTAATAATAATAATAATAATAAAAATGCAGTGTTCCAGTCTGCAGTCCACATACAGTATAAACAATACAGGGGACAAAAAAATTTCATATGCTGAAATAATCTGCCTTTCAATATAAAGAATTAAAGAAATCAGACTATATCACACTCCAGGGGTTGTAGTTGCTGTTGAACAACCCTGGTCTGTCTAGATGAGCAGACCCATCAACTGCAGGGAAGCAACTGCCCTTCCCATGCAGAGTCTGTATTCCCTTGCGGCTGACAGCACGGAATAGTGTGGAGGTTTGGTTCCTGGATGGATGTCACATTTGCATCTCTCCACTCAGTTAACAGAGGCACCACAGCTGACTCCAGTTAACCCCATAAAATGGTTACCACCCAGAGGTGTAAGTGTGTTCCTGAGTTACAGGAAACCATTAGGCTTGTCACTCAGTACAGAGTCACCTGATGTGAAGTCAAGAATACTGTACCTTCAAGTGCCGTCCTTCGCCTCAACTCCTCCATCGTAAACCTAGACTCCCTAGGCCTAGCATTCAAGGACACACGACACATCCACCTAATCACTGTCACCTGTACGTCTGAGCCAATGAACAGCCTCTTCCTTTACTGCCCAGGTCTCACTACCAAACACCACTACATTCCTAACACATGCCCAAGATGAATAAAATTTCCTGACCAGCACATGTCACATTACAAGGCCCAATACTAGACTTATTTTACTTAGCCTAAGGAACCTTCATGTTGTGGCACTGATGTGAGGGGGTGGTGGAGCTGCCCTGTTATTTAAACATCCATCAAAACCTTCCCTGATCCCGTGCATGGATGATGATGGGGAAAAAAATATCCTCATCCTTGATTTGTATAAATCCACCAACTGTGAAAATTACAATAAAAAAAGAACTGATGCTAAAGAGGGATGGCTTCACCTGGTGGCTCTAATATACAACCTCCCTCAACCCCCTATTTCAAAAAAGGAGGATGGTGAACTTCAGGAGAAGAGCAACATCAGCCTGAAGTCCACCAGATGCATACCCAGATGGGCCTGAAGCCATAACAAGAACAAAGAGGCATCACATCCACACACTTACCACAGTGTACAGGCAGGTGGTGGGGTTAACTTCCACTACAGTTTCAAGTTTGCTGCAGATTCTTCTCTTTGCCCCCTCTCTCTAGGCTGCTTCCACAGTTGACAATCAACTCACGCACCTGAAAATTATATTACACATTAGTCCTTTCCTTCTGAACCTTGATCAAATTTACCTAGTAATAAAAGTATTTGGTGGCATCAAGAACATTCCCACCCCCCACACAAACAGAAGGAGCACAAGGCTACAAGCCCACAAGGTTGCTCCCTCCAAGAAAAAATTAAAAAAATTATAAGAGAGAGCCAAATTAAAGATCCAATCATTTCAGATGCCTTGACACACTGCATTTAAAACACTAAAGATCACAGGCAGTAGGAAATACAAAGATGGTTCCAGAGTTGACCTGTTACATACATGAAGTACTGGAAGTAATGGTTAACTCTTGCATTAGAGAGTTTACTTATTAAAGTGTGAAAAAAACATGTCACCACAGACTGAATTAATGTGCCTTTCAACAAACAGAGGAATCAGACATAACCATAATCAGGACCAGACCCAGCACTCTCTCACACACTTGTGTGTGTGCATCCACACACCCACACCTACACCCACCCACACACACACACACACACACACAAAGGAGTGATTCCTGGCAGAGTTACCCCTTAATACACTTGAAGCATAAACAAAAAAAATACTCATTTACTTTACTTGTTTCAATCATAGGGGAACAATGATATAGGCAGGTGCAAGTGCAATAAGATTAAATCATATCAATTCATTTATAAAGGCTCCACCCTGCTTGATCTCTGGTAGCCTCCCTATTCAGTCCCTTATCCCTAAGGTCATACTCTATGACCTTATCCCAGGTCATTTTTGGACTGCCTCTCACAACCCTATCCCAGACGTTCAGACTTCTCCCTTTCCGCACCCAACTGTCATCCTTCATCCTCTCCACATTCCCAAATCACCTCAATCTACCCCTCCTGATCACAACACCAATACACTCCAGTCTCATCCTTCCCCTCAACCCTTCATCCACATCTCTCACCACACCCAGTTGTCATCCTCCACCCTCTCCAAATGCCCAAACCATCTCAATCTACCAATCCTCATCACAATAATGTTTTCATGTTCACTTTTATACTCTAACTCCTGTTGCAACAATAATCAATTTACATGATGAATATAAAAACTCCCTAATTATTTATGACATTGTAGGCACACAAAAATTGAGAAAAAAAAAATGCCACTTCTATATTTCTACCTTAGTAAGTGCACAACTATCTATTTGGTATCTCCTTGCTGGTATTATTCAGCCAACTACTGAGGGTGTGTTTATACATCAAGATTTCTTTTTTCAGTTTTCTATACCCTAAAAATTTGCACACACACACACACAAACACACAGGATCATTTGTGCAACACTGGATGGTTACAGCAGTCTATATATCTATCTGTTGCAGGATGCCTTAACCCCATAAAGGTGACCACAAACAAATCTCCATATTGCCCTGTCCTCTGCTATATGGCTGACCTCCCTCCAACTCAACATCCACTCTCAAATCTCTCCCCACTCAATCCCTCCATCTCATCTTTGGTCTCCCCCTCCACCTGGCTCACACAAACAAATCTCCATGTTGCCCTGTCCTCTGCTATTTGGTTTACCCTTCCCTAACTCACACCACACTGTCTCCTGTATCTTCCACTCCATCCCTCCATCTCATCCTTGGTTTCCCCCTTCTTTCCCCCCCCCCCACCACCTGACTCACAAACACTCTTCCAGCCATTCAGACTCTTCCACACAAACATTCTCCTAGCCAGTCTTATTCTCCATCCTTTCCACTTGGCCAAACCATCTCCAAGTATTTCTCTAAGCACTTTCAACTACAAAACAATTTCAAATGTGAGCCAGTCTGACTCTCATACACTCTTCTAGCCAGTCTCTTATACTCCATCCTTTCCACTTGGGCAAACCATCTCTTTTTCTCTAAGCACTTTCAACTACAAAACAGTTTCAAATGAGTCACACCAAGTGGCTAGGTTTTACAGCCATGAAACTTCACCAACAGATTGTTTTTTATGGGTGCTGGTTACCTCTGAATAAATATGCTTTTATTTTTTGTTGGCTTTGTTTTATAATTCTGACAGTCTATTTCTTTAAATGTGACAGTACATTGCAGCACAGATGGTTTGCCACACAGCATACCCAAGGATATTACCCTACATGGAAAATCACTGATGACTGACACTGTTTATGCAGAGCTGATGGAGAATATGAGACCGTACAAGGGCAAAAGGAATACGGAAGTGAAAGAGAGAGAGAGAGAGAGAAACTTCATGATAGTACTATGATCCCTACTCTTCTATATTTCTACCTTAGTAAGTGCAGAACTATCTATCTATTTGGTATCTCCTTGTTGGGTATTATTCAGCCAACTACTGAGCGTGCGTTTATACATCAAGATTACTTTTTCCAGCAATCCATACCCTAAAAATTTTCACACACACACACACACACACACACACAGAGGAAGTGAAGCTTAACCTTACCTTGTGACACCCTATGGAGATTCAGCCACTCAGCCTCAGTTACACAGTGCCACTGCAGTATTGTTCTTGCATATACTCTTGCCTGTTGTAATGGGGCTAGGTGTAGTACGGAGCAAGAGGTGGTGTGTCTCCGATCTTCTGCAGGGAGGTGTCCAATTTCGGCTTGAGTAGGTGTTTGTGAAATATCTAGGTAGAGTGTTCCTGCTTAAGCCCTGTTATAATGAAACTGCTGGCTTTGTTTTGTCTCCTTTGATGAGCCAGGATCTTCCTCTCCTGCTATGGTATCTTTATTCATGCTTGGGTTGTACCAGACTCCTCCATAGGGTTAACATGCTCGTCTCATCCCTGGTGAAAGGATACAAGTCAAATGTGAGAGCAGTGGAAGAGTGGAAAAGAGTAAAAAAGAGTTATCTGTGAGGGGCATGTGGAATTATATGGAAAAACAATGATGAAGATGACAAGCATTGTGGATATGGATGTGACTGAAAATGTTACAAGAAATACTCTGTGATGGTTCAGTCATGTGGAGAACAGAGCATGAGACTGACTAGGGGAGTGTGAGTGAGGTGGAAAGGGAAACTAAGGCTAAGATGGTGGGATGGAGTGGAGAGAGATATCAGAGGAGTTGTGCGTTGGTGGTAGGTTTGACAAATGGCAGACGACAATGTGACGTGGAGGCAATTTGTCTGTGGCCTCTTCTTGAGGGATTAGCGTGTCAGATAGGTAGATAAACAGACAAGGTCAAAGGGCATCTGCTGGTGCTGCATGACTTCCTGTAAATGTCTGCTACCATGATCTCAATCTTGGCTTTAAAAAAAAAAAAAAATGCCATATGGGTCAGACAACTTACATTCTGCAACTGTGTATTTTCTTTGTTTCAGAGGTGTATATTAGTGATTATTTAGTGCACAGCTTCTCCCATTCCTATAAAAATTCTAATGCTTGATCTTTTTACAAACACTTACCTTTCTTCCAGCCTCCCTCCCTTGCTGGATGGTGAAGAGGGTGGGAGACTGCCTTAATCCTGTCTATTCTTTTCTCACATGTTTGTTAAATCTTTGTTGCCTCACATCCACTCTTTTTCTCTAACCAGATAACATTAGTACGTGGGAATTGGCCCCCTGTTATTCCTACGTCATGTGAACGCCTGTATAAACTTACTGATAATTCCTCACTTAACTCTCCATTCACTCTCACAGATGTACAGCAGCTGTCCATTCATACACACAACCAAAAATGTATCTTTACACAGGTGACTGACAGTGTCACAGTGAGCACTGCTGCTGTTCACATTTTCTTCCTAAGGTAAACAGTTCTGAATGATGGTTTATATCACAAGCTGCATAAACCTCATGCTTTTTGAGGTGCTGATGATATAGCAGGCATACAGACAAAGGAAAAGTTATTAGAGAACATTCTGAAATGGTTCATTCACCATTTTTCAACATGTAATGATGGGAAAATGGAAAGATGATTTTCAACTGTGTGTACAATCATACATTCTCCCTAATCTGTGCTGGTGGGCCTTGCACTGGCTCAACACTACCAAGCCCCTCCATGTTCCATAAAATTCCCCATTCAGCTTCTCTCTGGAACTCTCCTCCCCAGATTAGTTTCCTCCCAAACTTCAACCCACAGCAGCTCAAGTCCAACTGTTACAGATCTTTTTAGGAATGGAGGACACCTGTAGCACTGTGTATGGAATGAATGGATTAATTTTCCCACATTTACTTTGTTTTACCTTCTCTGTTCATCTTCAGAAGAAAAAAAAAAAAACACTGTTAAGTCTTCCTCTGCAACAGCCAGCATTCTTGCATCACCCCTGACAGGCTTTTCTCTGGCCATTTGTTGATTTTCCCTTGACGTATACTTTTCACTTTCATTTCTTCCTCCCATATTTAGCTACGTCATTTCCATTAGGTGGTGTTATTCTGCCAAAGTGATTTTTCTTGTGCAGTACCCCTCTCAGATTATGCAGTATACAAGGTGCAGATGAATCAGAAAATACCAACATTTCACCTCTCAGAGGATGATAACCTCCCTGTACATAGTCTTTCCAAGTTTGCACCCTTAAATTCACACCAGAAACGTCAATTTTTCTGTTTTAAAAATACGTTTCTTTTTCAGATCCTTCTAGTGAACAAAAGGCTGCAGCAGTAGTACCAGTAAGTGGATATGGCTACTGACACTACAAGATCACATTCTAAGATGACACTCTGTAGTGTGGACTATGTGGAGAAGGCAGAACTTCCACATGGGGTGCTTCTGACCGGACGAGATGTCATACAGAACATGCTATATTTGCTGCCACCTAAGCTAGCTGGTCAAGCTCATCACTCCAATGATGGTGCAGCTCAGCTGCTTGCAGAACTTATTCAGGAACACTGGCTCTTTTGCAACCTCTACACCATCCACACCAGACACATAAAGAAACATTCTGAAGCTCTATGGAGACTCTGTGACTCCAGTTCAGACACAGAAACAGAGACAAAACCACAGTTTTGTCAGGAGAGCAGAAACCTTCAACAATTATGCACAAGAAGTCTTTGATATCTTCTGCCAGGCAATGGTGGCAAAAAGGGGGGGCAAATGCCCCCCCAGTCAGAATCTTTGCCCCCCCAGGTGCCCCCCAGTCAGATCCAGTACAACTAAAAAAATAAATAAATAAAGGCAACACAAGGAGGAAAATGACAAGGAAAGACCACTAATATGATCTGTCCCAACACTCACAAAATAAATAGATTTGGAAATGTTAACTGAAAGGCATTATGATAGAGAAGAGGTTATCCCTGCTTTGCCCATTATGGTCAGCCATTCTAGGTGGTGGCATCATCAAGTTTCTTAGTCAGTGTATGGTCCATCAAAACCCAAATGTTACCTTCATGTCTTACAGAGAAAATACCCTTGGCCTTTAAGAGGAAGCCACACTTGCCCAGCTCTTCTGGGGTAAATCAAGTGTGGCAGCAATACTGGGTAATCAAATTAATGTCTGTTTATTACCACACTGGGTCATGTTCATTTTGCGCCATTTATCATAAGCAATATCAAGGATGTCGCTGATAGGTTTATATTAAAATACCCCAACACAAGAATTACACTCAAGTAGAACTTAAAACTAAAATCACAACAATCATGAAACGACAATAATTTGACACGGTGAAATGAAGAGTTGTTTCCTGTGCAAGGTATTAAAAGTGTTACGTGAGTGAAGACGTTCTTATTCTAACATTCATAATCTATTTGCAATATGTTTTCAATGAGATTGCCTTCATCACTCTGCTGAGAAAAAACACACACTTAGAGCATGAAACTTTTATCATTTTGCATGAACAGTATTTTTCTTTCAGTAACATTCAGTTAAATGAAAACTGAAATTAACAGTATAATTATGGATAAATGTTACATAAGTTATGATGTTATATTCTAACATGTACTTGAAAATATGATATCGGTGGCTTAGTCCAGATTGGCGATGTTGCTAGGGTTACAAGACAGTGCAACCGCTCTCAGCCAAGTAATTACCAGGGTGGACGCAAACTCGCGCTATGCACGCTACCGATGAATCACCCAGCTCCCTCATCACTATCACTATGCTGAGGAAAAATGAACACCTAGCATGATACTTTAATACGTTGCAGATATTTATTTTCAGAATTAATACACTCTATTAAATATAAACTGGACTGAACTGAGAGCTCCTCCAAAATTGAAGGTAAAACTGTTCATCAAAATTCACTCTTAAAGGGAATCTTTGATCAGTAACTGAATGATGCAATAAAAAAAAATAAAAAAATAAAAACCCTATCCTGAAACTTGCCTTTTTTTATCATTCAAAATGCTAAATGTTCAGAGCTTCTGGGGACTTTGCCCCCTGGGCCCCCACTCAATTTTGCTTGTGCTTAGCACTCTGCGCAAGTACATATTTGCCCCCCCAACAATTTCCCTTGCCCTTCATTTGCCCCCCCATTTTGAAAATCCTGGTGCCACCACTGCTGCCAGGACCCTATAATATGCAAGAAGCTGGAACAGAAACACGGGGTGAGAATGACCGACATGGAGTGACATTTTCTACAAGATCAGAGAACCCAGAGAATGATTTACTGTGATGACTTCGTTGATCGCAAATTGATGAAAACAATGGAACACAGGCACAAGGACTTGCAGGCCACTGACAAAATAAGACAGATGCAGAAAGAGAGAAAGAGTTGAGCAAGCCAGTTGCCTCATTTGACTTCAGTGAGCAGTCAAACTCAGAGGAAAATCACCAGAGTATGGATACAGATGGAGGTGGAACTTCCAGTGATGAAGGTACCAGTGTGGGTGAGAGTGACTTAAAAAAGTGCCAGTTGTTTTCCACAGCTACAATTACTCAGCCAAGTGATGAGCAGCCAAAACTCTGTTTCAGCATATTGACTTTGTGATCACAGACCAGAAAGCTCACAGTATCAAAGTGGATGAACTGGTGGCACAGAGTCTGGACTCTAAGCACATTCATGATCATCTGTATTAGAATACAAAACAAGCGCACTCACCAGCCTCGCACTGCCAACTAACCAGGCCCCGGCTGCACGCCGCAGGACCCTTCCGGTGAAGTCACCACTTGGGACGTAACAGAAGTGTGTGTGTACACTCACACTAACAGAAATATGCACTAACACTCTCATCCTCTCTTCTTAATTTGACGAAAAATTCCAAGGACGAAGCTGAGTAGACTATTGGCATCCAATACACATATGTATCAAATACATAGACTTTTAAGTACAGTAAACCCTTGATAAGCCGAACTTTTAGAAGCCGGAATCTTCAGTTAGCCGAACTCAGGCCGAGACCACATATGAAAGCAGGCCGAAATGCAAAAGTAGGGGGAGAAATGGTGCCAAGCGGACTCGTGGCACCAGTCTGCTGCTTGCTTTTGGAGACGGTAGTTGTGCCATTCTTACTGTCATTTAGTGCTGAACAGTGCTCTCCTTTTGCCTTCTGCCTTGCCATGGATGGTTCATAGCTTAAAAGAAGTGATACTGGCACCTCTAGTCGTAAAGGAATGAAGCTAAAAAAAAAAAATGTGCGCGTGTGACAGTGTAGTGATCATGATTAAAGTTCAGTACTATTATTACTGAAAGTGTTACATTGCAGTCTATTACAGTGACTACATATTAGTTCTTAATATAGAGTGAAATAAATACTGGGTGCTGTTTAGAATTTACGTTAAAGTATGAACTTACCCACCTTCACCAACTCCGTCTCCAAAACAAAACAAACTGCCAAACTTCGAAGAATCTACTGCTTCTAATGAAAGGTGTTACACTGCAGTCTATTACAGTGATTACATTTAAGTTTAGTTCTTAATATAGAGTGAAATAAATACTGGGTACTGTTTAGAATTTACGTTACAGTATGAACTCAACCACCTCTGTCTCCAAAACAAAACAAACTGCCAAAGAATCTACTGCTTCTAACGAAAGGTGTTACACTGCAGTCTATTATAGTGATTACATTTAAGTTTAGTTCTTAACATAGAGTGAAATAAATACTGGGTACTTTTTAGAATTTACGTTCAAGTGTGAACTCCACCACCTCCGTCTCCAAAACAAAACAAACTGCCGACGATCTTCTGCCTCTGACGAAAGGCAAATTATGTGCACTGAATTCTTTCTTTTTTGTCTTTCTTTATTAATTTATACACTGTATATGCTCCTTTACTTTCGTGCTAAGAAGTCAAGTAATAAGTATTGTTATTGCAATTTGGGGGGGTGAAAATCCATCTCCAACACACGTTACCAACAGTCGGTACTGCCTCTGTGAATGATTTTCTACCAATTAACCACTTCAGTACTGTGACGTCTATTTCTACTTTATTTACGCTTCCTCCAGCCGATTTTATGGCACTCAGGACTGGACTCACATACTGAAGGGGCTAACGAAGGCTGTACCAACCCCGTGCACTTCCACAGATCCAACCTACACTGACTAAAATTGTCTGGTGGCAGCAAGAACAAAATGAAAATACACCCAGCACTGAAGGGGTTAAATGTATATTAAATGCACTATATTGTTTTTTGTCATAACTAATTTATTTATATATGCTTCTTTAATTTAGTGTTGAAAGGACAAGTAATAGGTATTGTCTTAGCAATTTTGGGGGGTGATAATTCGGTAATTTAGCAATTTTGGGGGGTGAAAATTCGGTAAGCCGGAAAATTCGGTAATTCGAACCAGGGTAGAGCCCCATATAGTTCGGCTTATCAAGGGTTTACTGTACCATCACAACCCAGTCTGTGGTCACATACAGATATGTGATGTCCCTTAAAGTATTATAATCCTTTTAGTCTCAGCTGACTGCTGCACGCAGCCGCTCGGTCGAGGCACCTTTCTTAGTGAGACAATCAGCCAGTTGTGATGTATCCACCCAAGACACTTCATCGATCTCCCCTCGCTCCAACAGGTCTTGTAATACAGCAATATCAATGCGCAATCTCCTGTCTTCTATGCTCCTACAGGAGTAAAGGGCATCCACCAGACTCTTGTTGTCAACGAAACGCTTACAAAGAATCGTCATTAGGCTTCTCCTGGACTACGTTGTTCTTTTCATCACTTCTGACACCACCCCCAACTGTAGTATTTAGCTCTGGAAAACGTGATAGACGACACATGTGCACTTGCACGAAGACACCGCCGTGTCTTACCAGAAATTGTTTTCCATCTCTGCCTATTACAATTCTAGGACCGTGCCACTCAAGACTGTCATTTCTTTTGTAGAAGACTTCACCTCCATTTCGGATGTTGTTTAAGTCAATCGAACATATGCTGTGCCACAGAGCCTAGCCAAACATTCATCTGATTCAGGAAACTCTTGTCTTGCTAAATGAAGAGCATTCAAATTGTCCCTCACAATTTTTGATGGCACTGTACATTCCAAGGCTGGAGGATCATTTGCATACACATTAGGCAGGCCAGGGTTTTGACAAAAAACAAGTTGGTTGGGAGAAAAACCAACATAGTTGGTGAGAACATTTCTAGCCGATACTGCCCAAGCCAAGGCCACATGCAAGTCACACTGGCTATCAGCCACTGTCTTCCTAACAATGTCACCAATGACTGCATTTTGATGCTCACATACTCCATTGCTCCATGGATTCTCTGCAGACGTTGTCATGATCTTGATATTGAAGACCTCTCCCAATGCTCGCATTTCAGCACTGTTGAATTCACAACCATTACCTGTAAGAATTTTTCCAGGTGCGCCAAACACAACAATCCAGCTCTGAAATACTCCTTTGATAATAGTGGCTGCACATTTGTCCACGATTACTATTGCTGTGCAATACTTGGTAGCCAAATCAACAAGGACTAAGAAATAATGCCTTCTCCAAGCTTTCAAATCCATGGCTATGGCTTCCTTAAACTTAGACGCCAGGAACAAACTGACTACGGGTCTCAGTTTAATTAGTTTCGCCGACACTGGGTGTCCAAACTGCCTGTGAAGCTTCGAAACCGATTTTTCTACATCACCCCCAAGAGATGCCAGCACACTCGTTTCACAAAACTCTCAGCCTATTCATAAAGAAACTGGAAGCAAGTAATGGCCTAAAGATGAAGACTTCAATTAATGATAGATCCACAAATTTTGCCCTGGTCACTTTCAAAAGTTAATCAACATTTTTGCTTTTTTCATGGAACATTTACTCAGCAGCAAGGGAATATTGCAGTTCACATCAGTCACAATGGTCATACACATACAGTATTTCCAATGTAGCAGGGCAGAGTAACACGTTTGAGGAAAGAAACTGTGACGCCATCAGCGAAAGTAAATATTGAGGATGACTTTTATAGATTCACTTACATAATCACTAAGCTCACTTAGATAGCAACTGATCCATTCAACTCCACATACAGTTTTAGCACACCCTGTGTCTAGAACAGCACATCCTTTAGATGCTTCTACTAGCGTCTGTAATTTACCTCTACTAGCGGTATCATCCACATAGCCCATAAATAATGACAGATGCACTGTTTCAGAATTTTCTTCAAGACTGACGTTATTTTTTAATGCGTCCAGACAGTCACATGCCCAGTGAAATTGAGAATCACAAACTTAACACCTCGATACAATTCCGTCAGGCCTGAGTGGGTTCTGCCTCCTGTCAGTGGATGAGCGCTGGGAAATTCTAGCAGATATGGTAGAAAATCGGTCATCACCATGACCTCGATCACGAACTGCACCACCCCGAAACAGTGTCCGTCCTAGTGGAGTATCTCTAGCGTGAAACGTTTCCTCACCCCCGACTTCATCATTCCAAAATACTGGTTCGCTATTCACCTCACTGGCAGACACCGATGCATAGTTCTGCCCACAAATTTCACCAGCGAAAATACGATTCAAGGCAGATTTCATATTTTCATGTCACCTCAGTTATTGCGGACATCACTAGTTGTTGCTCACTATCTGAAAGTTTGGATGAAGCCAGAAGCATAAAAACCATCACAGAATTTGGCAGTGCCATGTCCTGCTTCGTAAATTTGAAATTAACATGCTCAAATTCTGCCACAAACTTAATGTTCATACCACCAGCTCTTCTGAAGTTGTACAATTCATGAAAAACTGCAAACTGCCAACGTCCTTTGTCCAAGAGAAATAAACCGACTAGTTTGTTCAACAAGGTCTAAACACCATTATCTTGTTTCAAATCAGCCACGTCAGTTTCTGAAGATGCCACCCTCACTTTTCCTGGCAATGGAAGGTGAATGGCTAGAGCTTGCTTCTTTTTCAGTAAGTCCACCAGTTCGAACCAAATATCGATGTCCTTCTTCCAACTCTCGTAGGCAGAATCATTTTCTAGTTTTGGAGGCCACTTAGCTAAGCACGACGCCATTATGTTTACGTTCGGCTATCACTATTAGAATGCGAAACAACCGCACTCACTGGCTTCACACCGCCAACTAACCGGGCCCCGCCTGCCCACCGCAGGACCCTTCCAGTGACGTCACCATTTGGGATGTAACAGAAGTGTGTGCGCACACATACAGTAACAGCAATATGCACTAACACTCTGTTCTGTAATGTGCAACCCAACTCTGTTGAACAGGGTCATTACCAAGCAGTGGGGGAGAGACAAGATCTACTCACACTTCTTTGTCAGTGCAACAGCAGCAGCAATGAGTGTCACTGAACAAGCACTGGACTGCATGACTAGACTTATCATGACTCTGATCACAAGTTATGGAACAAGCCGCATGAATTCGACCTCCACATAGTCCCACAATCAAACAAGTCTGTCATCCTCAAGGATAAGCGTTCAATTGCTTGATGCTGACCTGCGCTATCATTCTGTACCACCTGGATGATGTGGCATCCATCTGCAGAAGTATGAGCATGTTACCAATTAGCTGGCCTGCATTATAAGGTGTTTTCTGAACTTGTATTTCCTAAAGGTGATGTACTGTGCAGGTGCTTTCTTTGGACTTCATCTGGTTGAACCATACCTGTCTCTGACCACGTCTGCTGAAAAACAACAAACAGGAGGATCATCCAGCATTTCAACAGCTGTACCAGGAAATGAGGGATGTAGATCCAGTCACCTTATGGCAGGCAAAGGAACCAGCATTCAAGTTTGTTTCTCAGGAAAGGTTCCAGCAAGCAAAGTATGATGAGGACATCTGCAGTGCCATACTTGAAGTAGCAACTTATTCCAACCTGAGGTAGTCAGGCTCCTGAAGATGATTATCCCCGAGCTGGCTACTGCCTTTCAGAAGCGATATCTTCAGCTTTGTAGACTGTGACAAGTCTGCAGAGAGTTCTGTCACTCAGATGGATCCAGAGAAGTTGGAGAAGGCACCAGTTCACAACCTGAATGCAGAGCGCAGTGTGGGCTTTGTTAACTATGAGCTGTCAAGACAGGGTGCCAAACAGCTTGGGAGTGCATCTGCAGCACAGGTGAAAGCCAAGTCCTCAGACCTCATTGACCGAAGACAACCAGGGTCTTTCAGGAACTATAGCAGCATGATCAGGAAAGGAGGAAGGATACCAGAAATCATGCTGTTGTGGAATACAAAGCATGAGGAACTGAAGAAGCAGGGCCTGCAAGACAAGGAGACTCCAAATGTAGCGGAAGATCATCGGAGAAACAAAGACCTTGATACACTGAAGGAAATGGGAGGCCCTTTTATGTCAGCTGATGAAGATGATGAATATGTTGCAGCCAGTGACATAGATGAGGGCACCATGGTAAGACGGCTCTAACTGGAGGTTCACTATGCTAGGAACATGTCACTCTCCCTCCCAAAGTCCAGTGATCTGTTCAAGTTGATGAAAGACCACAAGAAGCTACCAATGAACACATATGCAGTCAATCATGGGCTGTATCTTAATAACATTACCTGTAATTCAGAGGTGACCCTGAATGACTTCTGTCAAGCCATGGACACAATTTTGAGCCAGCAGAAATAACTCTCGGTAAACAGGCTATGTACCTTGACACAAACTGTGGACTGGACTCCCTCAAACTCAACATTATGGACTAAAATCCAAGCATTATTCTATCTAAACTGTATGTTTGCTGTTAATAACTGTTTTGCTGTTTATGCCTACTGTCTCCTGTAAATAAAAAGTCACTTATTTGGTTTTCTGTTGGATTTCAATTTTTACAACTATCGAGAGGCATTTTGAGAGGGTAATATTCTAAATTTGGGGGGTCCACATTTCAAGGGGTATGTACAGGGGGGTTAGACTTGATTCTTCAGCCAACAAATGGTTTTTTCTCACTCAGAACATTTCCATATTTTAGAGGGGGTATTAGAAAACTATGGAACACCACCCCCTACCCAACCCATATCATTTTACTAGCAAGCTATTTCCTTCTGTCCTTGTTTTTCCCCTTCCTTCCAATCCCTACATTGGCCACCAGGTACAGCTCCCTAATTGTAAAGCTGGGGGCAATAACGGATCAATAAATGGTTGGGAACTGCTCCTTAATTGTAAAGCTGGGGGCAATTATGGATCAATCAATGGTTGGGTTGATAAATAGGTAGATTGCCAGAAGAATAAATGGACAGTCTGACATAGACAGTCTGACAGATACATAGATTATTATGCTGCAGTGCTCCTCTTTGTAACTTGGACCTTTGAGCCTGTGACAAGCATTTACTAAATCATCCTGGGATACAAGGGCACTCCATCATCTGGCTAACCACACAGAACTCCCCTAGGTATTCATTTTGCCATTGTATTATTATCTCTCTCTCTCTCTCTCTCTCTCTCTCTCTCTCTCTCTCTCTCTCTCTCTCCCCTGTGCTAATCTCTCTCTCTCCCCCTGGTGCTAAAAGGCTGGCAGTTTCATATCAGCATTGCCAACCACTCTGCTACTCATTCAAGAAAGATGTATTAATGGGGTTAAGGGTAGGCCAACATGTTCCTATGATACCAGCACATAGAGAAAAGAATCAAGTAAAATAAGGAATAAATGATTACAGGGCAAATATAAGGCAGAATTGGGACCGAAAAGGTTTAAAGGACTGTTTTATGATAGAACAGTGTGATTTTTTTTAAATGCAACAAAGAAGGAACTAACAACTAAAAGCTAAAAGAAAAATAATAAGAGGTGAGGGTCAAATTCAAGATCCGTTCATTTTGAGATGCCAGGACACACTTCGTTAAAAAGATTAGAGGGATGCTTTCGTGAGGTGGCACTCTATAACTTGTCAATTCCACTGCCTGGTTGTACAAACGTCCCTCAACTCCCTACCTATTTCCCTGACAGGAGGGCTGCTTCAGCCTGTACTGTAGTTGACTGGTTGCACATTTCAGATGAGCCTGGGTCTACAACTACTACTATAGCTACTGCAATAGGCCCTGGCAAACAGCTTATTTCAGTACACAGAAAATTATTATTTGCTGATATTATGTCCATACCAAAAGATCATTCCATCCATCATCCAATCCTACGTTGCCCCATGAGCAGCGTAGGGGCCCGAAGTTAGGGAAGTTGGTCCTGACATTTAAGATAAGAGTAACCAGCCTCACTCATCCCTGAGTGGTACAACATGAGCAATAAACCTCTACCACCCCTTGGCTATAATAAACCTGCACAGGCTCAATCCAACTGGAGTGCCATAATTACCCACTAAACCACCAGGCACCATTATTTGGTTATATGGTTACCATCCAGTGTAGTAAATGGTTTCCTGGTGTACAAAAAACCATTTGGCTTGTCACTCAAAAGCAAAAGAAAAAAGAAAGAATAGAGGAAAGAAAGATGGAAGAGGGAAAGTAAAGTCACCCAGAGGCAGAAGGACAAGGAAAGAATGAGCTAAAGAAAGACAGAAGAGGAAAGAAGGAAGAAGGAGAGGAAAGGGCAGACACCCATGAGCAGCACTACATCGACTGAGTGGATGGTAATCACCCCCACCTTCCACAACCAGATCAAACAAACATGTATAAAGAACATACACTTCAGTACTTTCCCCTTTATTGCTTCTGCTGGCCAAAGGGAGATCAAGGGAGTGGAGGGGGGGTGTGCTTCAAACTGTGTACTGATATAATAGTGCATTAGACCTGTTGCTACTATACTGTATAACAGAATTCCTTCCCCATCTTTGCACACAGCAGAAGGCATGATACCCTGTTCTACTTTCCTCAGGCTAACTATGACCTTTAGTTAAGCATTAATTTTCAGTTCCTTTGATTCCATTCCACCATCTCACCTCTCATATTTCTCTCTAGCCCTTTGCATACTCTCGGCATTCAAAAATAATTCATCATTATATAAAAGCTCCCAAGGTAGTAACTAACTGACAATGGCGTAAGTGACAGGATAACCACAAAGGATTCAACACAGAACTCTGATAAACCCCACTCACAGAATTCCTTGCTTCATCCTCCATTCATTCTCACACACAGTTGGCCCTTCATACAGCAGTTCAACACTAACCTGTCTTCCCACTGCTCACTTTTACTATCACCCATGGGACTGTCTCAAATGCCTTCCTCAAATCCACAAATACAGTAGTACTTTTTTTTTTTCCCCCCTCTGGCATGTCTTGTTTTTTAGTTCTTTCTGGGGAGGGGGGGGGAGGGATTGTAGTTGCCATGGCTCAATGGGTTAAGAGCGCACCGGTCTGACTGAAGGGTTGGAGGTTCGAGTCCACCCAAGGGTCATTGGCAGACATCAGGAAGGGCATCTGGTCATAAAGTGCTACATGCTCCTAAACAAAGTCCTCCACCCAGGAGCAACGCCTTAGCCCTCATCGAAAAAAGGGGACACGGCGTAAACCTCAAAAAAAGGGTAAACTCACTGACTCCATCCTTCTTCTCCCAAACTCTTACCCTTCTTCTCTCTAACTCTACCTTTCTTCTCACTAACTACCTTTCTTCTCCCTAACTACCTTCTTCTCATTAACTACCTTTCTTCTCACTAACTACCTTTCTTCTCCCTAACTACCTTCTTATCACTCCCTACCTTTCTTCTCACTAACTACCTTTCTTCTCAATAACTACCTTTCTTCTCAATAACTACCTTTCTTCTCCCTAACTACCTTCTTATCACTAACTACCTTTCTTATCACTAACTACCTTTCTTCTCACTAACTACAGTACCTTCTTCTCACTACTTTTTGTCTCCCTAACTACCGTTCTTCTATGTATTAAGCACTATTGTCATTCCTATTTCCACTACATAATTCCATCACAAAGTCACCTTATACCTAGGGGTTCCCTTGTCCAGCCAGACTACATCTATGACTTCTACTCTACCCCATACTCACTGGCCATCTTCAGTATATCAGCCTAAGTTTATTTTGCCTAACCCCTCCCCCCATACCCTAAATTTCCACACCTCCCTCCACTATACAAAGCTTCATGAATCCTTTCCATCAGGTCAGTCTAGTAGTTTCTCTTATGACCCAAACTGTTCACCAAGGTATCTTTCACATCCCTGACCAACTTCCTGTTCCTTCTGAGAGACAAAAGAATCATCTGACTCAAGTTCCTATCTACTCTTAAGCTATCTACCATTTCTCTTCCTAAACACAGCACTACAGTACACATTATCAAGTCTGAGGCTGCTTCAAATTCTTTTAAAAAAAGGTGATGAAATGCAAGTTTTAAAAAATGCAAGGAGCTGAGACTTTTCTTAGAGCAGCCAACAACTGAAGTAAAAATTACAGTACATACGAAGTGAGGAAACTTGGTGATGTAAGTGTTGAAGAGTCTGCCATTAGATAGAAATGATTATATGGAGAGAGTGGATGCAGATATGGTGGTGACAAGGATACACTGAGTTTAGGGATGGGAGGAGACATGAATCTATCTGTCTGATTATCTACCTACAGCCAAACACCATAATCCTGTCAGGGGTGGCCACAAACAAATCGCCTCCATGTCACCCTGTCCCCTGCCATTCTGCTGCCTTTCCCCCCCAACTTACACCCCCCCCCTCACAGAACATGATGGATGGATATTGTAGCTGATCATGTAAGAATGCAAGGTATGGAAGCAGATGAGGCTAAGAAACTGATGGGCGAATATCGTGGGTTATATTACACAGAAAAATACATGATAAATGACTGGAAAGTATTATTAAGTGTAAGAAAAACTATCATCCCTACTTCTTTTCCCATCCAATGAGAGTGTAAGGTAAGGTTCAGAATGAAGGAAAATAGAAAAATATAATTAAGTGAACTAATAAGCACCATAGCCAATAACATGAAGAATAAAACTAATCTGGTACTGCAATGTCTTCATGCAGTGGTACCAATAGACAAATATTCCAAACTTCCTAAACTCTAAGAGGAGGATCGTGGACTGCAGGAGAATGGCAACATCACCCGGCAAACCACCAGATTTAGTCTAGAACAAAATGCAACCACATTCAGATACTTACTAGACAGTGGAGATAATTCCCAGAGTGACTTCCACATATCGAGCAGCGTGGAGAGCTGCTATTAGGCGACCGAGGCTGATACACACAAGCATCTTGGAGCCTACAGTGAAATAGTATGCTTTTTCTCCCCCCTTCCACTCTCGTCAGACAGTTTCCATGACTGAGTCAACTCTAACCTGAAAATAAAAATTATATATTAACCTTTTCAGTCCCTGATTAACATCCATAATATTCTCTGAAGACAGCAAGATTTTGCATGGTTACACAGATTAATTACAAGCACTTTCCTCAATTTTTCCAAGAAAATTTATGGCATGAACTGGGAGGCTTTAGGTGAGCTGGCATGGGATAACCCTGGAGCCTTCAGGGAGTGGCACTGATATTACTGGTGGAGTGCAGAAGAGCAACTTCCACCTACAATCCACTGGACTCGTGTTGCTCAATGTGGCTGCAACAACTATTACTTCTACTACAAACTTTGTATAAAATTGAATATCACCTTGAAATTGAGTTGAAATAGTACGATATGATGCTATTCACAAAGAAGTGCCATGGAACAGATTTGGAGTCACAACACCTTTTTCTGTCACTGGGTTGGATGAAATAAAGCTACAAGAGGTTGAAAATCTAGGCGAGGTCAAGGTGAAACAACTGCCATAACTGAAACACCACTCATGTCAGTGCCTTACTTAACCCGTCATGTCCCGACCGATTTCCAACCTACGATACCACAAAATCCTGAGCATTTTTGAGGAAGACATTTATTGGCTCAAACCTTCGCTTTTGGTGAGAAACATCGAAAATTCATAGAGAAATCGTGATCCTGTGCTTAGAAATGTTGATACAGGTGTCATGCAACCTTACATTTTCCTTCTTTATCAAGGTACCTGGCTAAAGAAAACGAACTATGGAAGGGTTAACTGATTCAAGCCACTTTCAATTACGTATTTATTTATGTATTTGGTACGAATTTATGTGTAGTAACAGACTATATTGGCTTTCACACATTTATATAGGCAACAGAAGCATTGTTCAGTCACCAAACACGTCCACATATGGCACCTTCCTGACATTAACACCTCATCACTTCTGTTTCCTTCTTGCTCTAGCTTCTATGTTTCTTTGCCCTCCACCTCAGGAATCACTTTCACCGTGAATTTCGTCAATAGAGAGACCGTGGGGCAACATACCTTTACTGGCCAGCTTACTGCTAACAGGTGAATTGCCCAGTGTGGGGGGAAGGGGTTGGAGGAGGAGGTTAGGTGGGGCCAGGCAGTATCCAACAGCAGGTAGAGGGAGGTCTCCCACATATGCCTACCAAAAATCACCCATGAAACTTGAAAATTGTGCAAATTATGACCCTTGCAATTGCGCAACATACCCGTACGTCGATGGGTGTAGCTGTGACAAAACATCGAGACGTACCCATACATCGATGGGATTCCTCGGGTTAAAGTATGTGGCCCAGATTCATGGTTTATGTCTGTTAAATACACCTGGGGACTAGAAACTGATGCATGTGAATAGTGGCACTCACAAAATTAGTTGGTTACACTCCCTCATTATACAAACTTCCCTCAATTCCCTTCCTATCCTCTGAAAAGAAGCTGCAACAGCTCCACTCCCAGGCTATACAAACATCCCTTAACTCCCTATCCCCTGAAAGAAGGATGGTGTACTGTAAGAGAAGAGCAATTTCAGTGTGCAGCCTGTTTACACCTGCTGAAGTAAAATAACCACACACACACACACACACACACACACACACACACACACACACACACACATACACACAATTTTAAATAATATACAGGTAATGCAGAATGATTAAATTCTTGCTCTCTCCACACTGCTCAATATCCACCAGCCTCTCTAAACAGTCTCTCATTTGTGATGTAACACTCTACAACCTTGTCCCGAGTCTTTCTCAGTCTGCCTCTGACAAAATTACCCAAAACATTCACCTCAGCACACTGCATACACATGATTACAAATAAAATACTTAGCCAACAAGGGTGAAGGAAAGAGAAAGCTATACAGTACATGGTATATATGCTATGTCTTCACCTGTATTGGGCAATATAATACAATACACTGACACAAAGCACATATCCAATACCTATCTATCCATCTACCTACTGCCAGACACCTCAATCCCGTAAGGGGTGGCCACAAACAAATCACCTCCATGTTGCTCTGTCCCCCGCCATATCACTGCCCTGCTCCCAGCTCACACACCCCTTTATCATATACCTCTCCACTCCATACCTCCACCTCATCCTTGGCCTCCCCCTCCCTCTCCCCTCCTCCACCTCACTCACATACACTCTCCTCATCAGTCTCTCACTCTTCATCTTCTCCACATGGCCAAACCGCCATAATGTGCTTCTCCTAAAGCTTCCTATCACATCCACATCCACATCACAACGCTCCTTCACTTCTTCATTTGTCAGTCTGTCTCTCCATGTGACTCCACATGCCCCTCTCAAATAACTCATTTCCACTGCTCACACTCTTGACTTCTGTCCCTCCAGCAAGGTCCAAGCTTCACTTTCATATGTTAGAAGTTGGTATCACAATATGGTCATGTAGTAACTTCACTTCCATGCTCAAGCCCCTATTTCTTATCACTGCTTTCAAGGAACCAGCAACCTTTCTTCCTTGCTGTACCCTTGTTTGTTGGAAATTACAACTCAAAAATATGTGAAAATCATCTGTCCGTTTTGTCCATGAGAACAGTAATAGATATTGACCCAATTCTTTTTGCATTATGGTAAACCCTGGGAATGTCAGAAAAATAAAACTCTTTGACGATTGTGCACAATGCGACCACACAAAATTGTTAGAAATCATGGCGTGGGAAACTGCAAGAATATTTTTTTTTGGCTTTGGTCTGAGTTGGTCATTGTGGGCTGGATAACAGTATGAAAACAGAGATAATGGTATTTGCAAACATTTTGTGAAGGAAAGGTAAACTCTTTCGCCTTTGCCTATCAACTTGTACCTCTCCTTCTTACTGGAAGTTTGCTCTCATTCAGCCAGTCCCAAAGAAGGGTGACCATTCCCAACCCTCTAACAATCGTCCAATTGCTTTAACATCCTGTGTCTTGAAAGTGTTTGAGTCTATTCTTAACAGAAAAATTTTAAAGCATCTTTCCTATCACAACCTTCTTTCTGATCGTCAGTATGGGTTCCATCAGGGACGCTCCACTGGCGATCTTCTCACCTATCTTTCAGACTCCTGGTCATTCTCCTTTCGGGACTTTGGAGAAAGCTTTGCCATTGCACTTGACATCTCAAAGGCTTTCAATCGAGTCGGGCACAAATCTTTAATTTCTAAACTGCCCTCTTACGGTTTCTGTCCTTCTATCTGTGCCTTCATCTCTAGCTTCCTTTCTGGTCGTTCTATAGCCGCCGTTGTAGACGGCCACCGTTCTTCTCCTAGATCTATCAACAATGGTGTTCCTCAGGGCTCTGTCCTATCACCAACTCTCTTCCTTTTATTCATCAATGACCTTCTAAGCTGTACATCTAACCCTATCCACTCATACGCTGATGAGTTCACCCTTCACCTTTCCATTTGGTTTCCACAACGCCCATCTCAGCAGTTACTTCAACAAACAAGGGATGAGGCTATGGCACACCTAATGTCTGGCTTGGCTCGTATCTCTGACTGGGGTAAAAATAATCTTGTTGTTTTTAATGCATCAAAGACTCAGTTCTTGCACCTATCAACCAGATAAAACCTTCCACAGGAGTACCAGCTGATGTTTAATAATGTCCAGCTCGTTCCTTCATCATCCTTGAACATGCTTGGGGTTTCATTCACTTGGGATTTATCTTGGAAAGAAAATATTACATCTCTTGTGAAATCTGCTTCCAAGAGATTAGGTGAGGTAAGCCGACTTCGAACCTTCTTTACCCCTACACAGATGTTGACTTTATACATGGGTTTTATTCGCCCCTGTTTGGAGTACAACGGAGGATCCCCACATACAGCCCTTCTCAATAGGGTGGAGTCAAAAGCTTTTCGCCTCATTAACTCTCCTCCTCTTACTATGCTCCCTTCAACCTCTGTCTCTTCGCCGCACTGTTGCATCTTTATCTCTTTTCTATCGCTGCTTCAATGGCCACTGTTCCTCTGAACTGTCTATTTGCATCCCTCCACCTCTACAACGGGCACATAGTACACGTCTAGCAACGACCTCTCATTCCTTTTCTGTCCAACTTTCTAATGCAAGAGTTAACCATTACTCCCAGTCCTTCATTTATACAACTGGTCAACTCTAGAACTGTCTTCCTCTGTCTGTATTTCCTACTTCCTATAATCTCCAGTCTTTCAAACGCAGTGTGTCCAGGCATCTCAAAATGAACGGATCTTGAATTTGGCTCTCTTTTGTGTTGTTTTGTTTATTCTTGGAAGGAACGGTTTGTGGGCCCATGGCCTTTGGTTCCTTCTTCCTTGCATAAAAAAAAAAAAGTTAAATTGTTACATTTTTGCATTCAAGCACTAGTGATTTAATATTGGATGGACAGATGAATTTATTTATCCACAATGGAGTTACTCCCTTAATATCCTTCCATCCATTCATCATCCAATCATACATTGCCCCATGAGGAGCGGAGGAGGCCAGGGTTAGGCAAGTTGGTCCTGACATTTAAGATGACAGTGACCAGCCTCACTCATCCCTGAGTGGCATTATGCAAGCAATAAACCCCAACCACCCCAAGGATATAAACCTACACAGGCTCAATCCAACTGGAGCAGCTTAATCACCCATTAAACCATCAGGTGCCATAATTTGGTTATATGGTTACCACCCAGCTTAGTAAATGGTTTCCTGGTACACAGGAAACTACTTGGCTTATCACTCGGTGCAGAGTCACCCATAGGCAGAAGGAAGGGGAAAGAATCAAGAAAAGAAAGACAGACAAGGGAGTGTAAAGTCACCCATAGGCAGAGGGAAATGGAAAGAATGACAGAAGAAAAGGCAGACACCCAAAACAGCACTATACTGAGTGGATGGTGAGCGTCCCCACCTACAACCCTTAACCCGCCAAGTCCCACCGAAATATGATGCACGTCGCTACTTTTTTCCGCAGACAGACTCAACGATGTTCATCATACGTCACTCAATTGCAAGGCCCATGGTGTGCACATTCTTCAACATTCACGGGTGATTTTTCGTAGGCATATGTGGAAGACCTTTAGCAGGGATACTGCCTGGCTCCACCTAGCCCCCCTCCCCCCCAAACTGGGCAATTCACCTGTTAGGTGTAACCTGGCCTATAAAGGTATGTTGCCCCATGGTCTCTCCAATGACGAAATTCATGGTGGAAGTGATTCCTAAGGTGGAGGACAAAGAAACAAAGAAGCATGAGGTAGAAACAAACAAAAGTGATGAGGTGGTAATGTTGTATAGGAAGGTGCCATATACTTGGGTTTTAGGTGAGTGAACAATGCTTATAAATGCCTATATTATTGTGTGAAAACCAATATAGACTTGTACTACACATAAATTCGTACCAAATAAATGAAATAAATACGTAATTTAAAGTGGCTTGAATTAGTTAACCCTTCCATAGTTCGTTTTCTTTAGCCAGGTACCCTGAAAAAGAAGGAAAACGTACGGTTGAGTGACACCTGTATCAACATTTCTAACTCCAGGATCGCGATTTCTCTATGAATTTTCGATGTTTCTCACCAAAAGCGAAGGTTTCAGCCAAAAAAAACAAAAAGTCGAAAATCGGTCGGGACCTGGGTAAAAAAACGGTCGGGACTGGACGGGTTAATATCACAACTTAAAATTGCACTTTCATGTTATGTGCTTGCCATAGTGGTGGAGGGATGCAAGCAGCCAGTTCAGAGGAGCGGTGACCAGTGAAATGGGTAATAGAAAAGATAAAGATGCAATAGTGCAGTGCAGACAGTGGTTGAAGGGAGCCAGTAAGAGGAGGAGACTTAATGAGATGGAGTCGAAGACTTTTCGTCTCATTCACTCTCATCTTACCAACTCCCTTCAACCTGTCTCTTCACCCCACTGTTGCATCTTTATCTCTTTTCTGTTGCTACTTCAATTCTCACTGCTCCTCTGAATTGTAAGCTTGCATCCCTCCATCAGGCGCATAGCACCCGTCCAGTAACAAACTCTCATCCCTTTTCTGTCTAACTGTTATGCAAGAATTAACTGTTATTCCCAGTCCTTCATGTATGCAACAGATCAAGTCTGGAATTGTCTTCCTCTGTCTGCATTTCCTACAGCCAATGACCACCAGTCTTTTAAAAGGAGTGTGTCAGGCATCTCGATGAATGGATTTTTTTTTTTTTTTTCCACAGAATACACTCTTGCTGGCTTTTGGCCTATGTTTTTGTGGGCTGGGAGCAGGGAGGTGAAATGGCAGGGAAAGGGCCACATGGAGGCAACTTGTTTGTGGCCACCCCTTACAGGATTGAGGCATCTGACAATAGACAGATAGATCAACTTCCAACAAGTCTGCACTGTCGCATCTCACACATATCGCCAAAAGTATTGTTTGGTATTTTTCTAACACTCCCTGGACTTACCCCAACCAAATGCAAAAATAACTGGGATGATATCTATTAAACAAACACCCACTGCCTAACTTTTATTATTTCGATTAACTGCCCCATCAGGAGTGTACAGGCTTGGGGCTACATTACTGTCCTGGCTTTAAAGGGTAACCATTCATGGTCAATTTTCGGAAAACTACATTTCTCAATCCAAGAAATCTGACACAACCACGTTGTAGACCATGTTATTCTGGATCTATTTTACTATACATTTGTTTATGGAAATGTATATTTAACATAAAAATCCAATATAACATTACCTTGGCTCTCCCCCCAGTTTCAAACTTCTGCATTGGTCTTTCTCCTTGTCACGGGAGCTCCTGAGTGTGATGTCATGCCACTGCAGAGCATGCTCGGACGTCATGGCCAATGAAATTAAAATCAGCCAAAAGGCGGGTCAATCAGATCATTGATAGCGTTACGAGATTTTCAGATTTCAAACATTCCTTATTTTAGTCCGTTCCATGATGGCTTCCACTTGTAGTGGGTGTGCTGTGACTGAATACGAGGCCTTCACTCATGTTTTAAAGAATAATCAGGAAAGTGTGAATTTCCTACAAGAAGTGTGGAAGTGAACTACATATAGACAGGACCTTCAACGGTAGTACCCGGTACCGTAAGGTGGGGAAAGTGCGCACCCGTCGAGGTAAGTGCGCACCTAAGTGATTTTTTTTTTTTAATGGTCAAAAACAAGTTTTCATTTTTTATATTCTTAACTTTTCAAAGTCTGAATACAGAGCAGAGACATTGGCTCAACTTAACCAGTGTTATCCAACCATTTTATCAAGAGCAGTGACCACCACGGCTTTATACAGGGAGGACGGAGCACTGACTGAAATTCTGGACAATACACTACATTGGAATACTAAGGGTAAGTTAACTAACAATAAATATTCCTAGGGTACTCTATGTAGGCTCATTAATTATGTATATCCTTAGGTAGATTATGCTATAATTACAAGTTGCTAGGTCTAAGCATTAGTGAGTAGTGAGTCATAAATGAATGGTGGGGTAACTGCGCAAATTTTCATGGGGTAAATGCGCACCTGCTGTTTTTTCCTACAAATTACTATCTAAATGAATTGGTTCATGCCTTATAGCCTACATTTTCAATCTTTAGAGCATAACAAAACAGAAACAATCCAAATACTATAATATCTATCTGTCAATGCAATTTAATTCTTATGTTTTTACAAATGGTGCGACACTACGTGAGAAAAACCGACCCCAAGCAGCAGCGCCGTTACTCCCCCGTGGACCTATTTGAGCCTATCTGCCGTGTAAAAGCAGGAGCACATCCCTACATATCGGTGCGGGCCCTTCTGGCCAGTAAACCTAGAAAACTGGTGCCAAAAAGAAGCTGAGAGTATCCGAAGCTGACTCCGACAGTATCCCAGAAGAGAATCTTTCATCAAGTGATGTAGACATTCCAGAGATTCTTCTACAGTATGATGAGGAGGAAAGTTCAGGGAAGGAATCAGGAGCAGAAGAGAAGAGGAGGATCGAGAAGAGGAAGGAAAAGAGGAGGAGGGAAGGGAAGTTGGAGGAGAAGAGAATTAGAGCAAGACCAAGGAAGGAAAGAAGGGGCTGTATGTTACTGTGGAGTTTACTGGCAAAAAAGCTAATTCAGACTATCATTTTGTTGGAAAGTGCTAGGGAAGTAAGTAGGTGGAGAAGTGTCAGCGAAGTATTTCAAACGTGATAAAAACGCGTCAGGAGGTGAATTTTCATAATTTATAGAGCCACAGAATCAGGACATTTGGTCTGCTGATGTAACTGCTATTGTTCAGCCCTCCTTTATTAAAGACAAACTTTGCTTTAAGGCTTCAGAAATGACTGGCATGGTCATGGTTAATAAAAGCATTACGTTTTCTTATGTTTTTTTTTTCGTCTTTTTTTTGCTTGTGTGTGTACTTTTTTACTTCAGTATGGCCAGTGAGGTGGCGCATAATACAAATAAAATACAAATAATACATTTAAGGTATGAATAGGATTGTTCAAATATGCTTAAGTTTGAAGAAAAAACATGTTGCGCACTTACCCCCAACCCTGGGGTAAATGCGCAACCATTTATTTGTTTTCACTACTTACCACATGAATAATTTCAGAAACCTTTCAATATGTGCCAAAGGTTGCTCTATTAATAAACAATAAAAACATCTCACTTTTTTCAGTTTCCTCCTAGTACTCTTCCCATAGGTAAAAAACCTCAAAAAAAGGTGCGCAATTTCCCCACCTTATGGTACTGTAAGAATTTTAAGAGTTACACAAAGTCAATGAAGCAGAGGGCATGTGGGTTTAGTGTATCAGATTATTTGAGAACTTTTCTTGAAAATTCTCCAAAATTTAAGGTAAGGTTAGGTTAGGTTTGGTTTGGTTGATGTTGGGTTAGGTTTGGTTAATAATAGGGGGGGGTCTGGGGAGGCAAAGCCCCTTGTTAGGGTATATGGTTCATCTCATATCCTTGATTTCAAAACCAAAAATATTTTTTATGGTCAATTATAGTGTGATCTGAATGAATTTGACCTGCATTTTTGTCAGGAATCACTCATTTTCGAGATAGGCTTGAGTAGGCCTATCTCCAAAACAATTGATTTCCGACAAAAATCATGGTCAAATTCATTCACATCACACTAAAATTGACACGAAAAAATATTTTTGGTTTCGAAAAGGAGAAATGTAGTTTTCTAAAAATTGACCCCATTCACGAGCCAATGTGCACCCTTTTTTTTTTTTTTTTTTTAAGAACCACTGGCCGCAAACATTCAACCCAAATCACCAGCATTCAATCTCTAAAAGATTTCACCATTCCACTCCAATGACGTACTTCTTATTTTGGTCTTGAAAATGATTACTGGTTCAATATTAACGTGTCATACTGAAATGCAACAATTTGCTGGCCATGGCTGTCCTGCCGTACACCATCCTCCATTTAAGGGTCAGGAAGGGGACTGTGGGACGTTTATATGATAACGGAGATCTACTTCGCGGTAAAATCAGTGTTAGAACACGAAGGGGTCCCTCTCCATCACCAAAAATTATATGTACGTTCCGAATGGGCCGGAAGCTAACCACCCCTAGTATATGCCTAAAACTTCTATCATCCAGTTCTCAACACATCACACGATATTACATACATTCAACAACACTAAAATATTCCCCAGCACGTCTACAATTCGTGTAAGTACTCACACCAGCTTTTGAAGAGACAAAAACAGATATTGTCAGTAAATACGAACGGCTACACAGCACCAAACACCAAAAACAATGAGGAATTGTAAATACAGGGTGCGACCGTGCGAGACTGCGAGTTCAAAAATATCTTCAATCATTTAACTACACCTTAATAATAAAGATGTATCATTGTAACTATTCGGAAAATTCTGTCAATCTTTTCAGCTAATTCTCTAAGCAATACATTAATGATATACGGATAGATTTATGATTATCGAAAAAATCTGACCCACTGCCCGCCATACGGTCGCCATATTGAAACACCCGCACTCCTTACCACCATCAAAGTTCTTGCACTGTCAGTGCTGCTTCTGTGTATGCATGTACGCGTATATCCTAATACAAAAATATATATAGTTTACGATTTTCTCTGCCTAGCTTTACGAATTATGTGGGGTATATTTATCCAAGTGTATGAATAAACAACGTCATCGGTTGCCTCGCCGCAAAAACTACCTTTTACTTTTTCTTAGTCTTAAGCAAATGTCTGTTTAATTATGATAATAAAGATGAAACTGCAGTCGATGGAAAGTGCACATACTGTATATCTGTATATGAAAATAATGAATATTTCGTCATCATATAATATTATGTTACAATGATTTTGTGTAACCAGTGATTTCATGAAATTCATAGAGAAATTAATTTAAATTAGGATGGGTTAATTAAAGTTAGGTTAATTTAGGCTGTGGTTAGTTTAGGCTGGGATAATGTAGGGGTCAGGTTTGGTTAGGTTAGTTAGGATAGGTTAGTTAATCTAAATGAATGCCAAGTTATTGTTAAGCTTTCATCTGAATTTACCTAACCTAACTTAGATTATTCCAGCCTAACTAACCGCAACCTAAATTAACCTAACCTTAATTAACCCACCCTGATTTAAACTCATTTCACGAAGTCCCTAGCAGCTTCATGAAATCACTGGTTACACAGATTCTCTGTAAGCACATTATATAAAGCGTCTATATCTATTCATCTATCTATCCATATCTGTTTATCTATCTATAAGTATCTGTCGGTCTATCTTTCCATGGTCTGGTTGCATTCACCTGGCCAAATCTGTATATAATTCCTTTTCAGTTTGGTGTCGGAGAGGGACGCCTTCACCTAGTAGCATTGATATAGCTTGTCGGGTCCACTGCCTGGTTATACAAACGTCCCTCAACTCCCCCAAAAAGAGAATGGTGGAGTGCAGGAGGGCAGTTTCACCCTGCATTCCACTGGGTTCATTTTTCAGATGAACTTGAGGCTACTGTTGCTTCTACTACAACTACTACGGTACTATTTCCACGACTATTACTGCTGCTGCTACTCATTTCAGCTGATGACCGTAGTCAAATTTAAAGTCTGACTAGTAATCAAGAACAGTCACCCGACCCTCATAACATTACTTATCGTATATATATAACACAACTTCCACTTAGTATAGGAGTGGGGGTTTACCCATTCCCGTCAGATGAAAACAGACCAGCTATATGTATCGATGGGTTAAGCTCATCAATCCCATGACATATTTCGTATTGTATCGTTTGTACCGTATCGTTTATAAAGGCTCCAGCATGCTTGGATGCGTTGGCCTTGGTCGTCCACGCTCTCCACAATGCTTGATCTCTGACAGCCTACCTTTTCAGTCCCTTATCCCGGACTTCACACCCTATGTCTGTGACCTCGTCCTAGATCTTTTTCGGTCTGCCTGCCCCCGACGTTCACACTTCTCCCTTTCCGCCTCCAGTTGTCATCCTCCATCCTCTGCACATGCTCAAACCATCTCAATCTGCCCCCTCCTCATCACAATACCAATACACTCAGTCCCATCCTTCCTCCCGAACCATCTCAATCTACCCCTCCTCATCACATCACTAATACACTCCAGTCCCATCCTTCCTCCCAAACCATCTCAGTCTATCCCTCCTCATCACAACACCAATACACTTCAGTCCTATCTTTCCTTCCAAACCATCTCAGTATACCCCTCCTCATCACATTACCAATACACTCCAGTCCCATCCTTCCTCTCAAACCATCTCAATCTACCTCCCCTCTACACAACAACAATACTCTCTAGTCCCATCCTTCCTCTCAACTCTTCCGCCGTAAACCTAGCTCCCCCAGGCATCGCATTCAAGGACACAACACATCCACCAAATCACTGTCATACATTCCACTCCATCTTGTTGTCTGTCACACAAAAAGTCCGCAAGAAAGGGAATGAAACTCACTCTGGCACCAATTTTCACTGCTTTGTTGACTACTGTGGTGGGGTTAATGAGGTCGAGTGCCTTTGTGAAGTCAATGAAAGTGGCTGCAATGGAAGTGTTTCTCTTTTCTAAGCTGATGTAAATAAAGTCTAGCAGACTGATTAGGCAGTGGGTGGTGGAGGATGTCTTCACGTTGCCAAACTTCTGTGTATCTATGTTTGGTGCTTCTTCATAAATCCATTGAGCAATACAATGTGTGTGATTGAGGTGGAGGGAGACAGAGGCAGGGGTAAACCGAGGATGAGACTGAGGGATGGAGTGGAGAGGTATGTGAGAGAGAGGGGTGCAAGTTGCAGGGGAGGGGGAGGGCAGCGAAACGGCAGGGGACAGGAGACATAAAGGTGGTTTGTTTGTGGCTGCACCTTACAGGACTGAGGCATCTGGCTATAGATAGATGGATAAATAGATAGATAGAAAAATAGATAAAAGTCCTCCTAGGTGGGATAATGAAGGTCTTGCGTAAGGTGGAGCTGAGCCTGGCGATCTGAGGTGTCTACTAAATTGAAATGTCCGCGAAGGAAGAGCTTTGAGAAGGGGTACATAACTTTAAGCAGGTCTTGTAGTGTCTGTCTGATGATGCAGTAACAGATCCTTGGTGACAGCTCGCAGCATATAAGTGAGTTGGCATGGTGAAGGTGGTGTGGCAAGGTAACATTCTATCTATCTATAATCAGATGCCCTAATCCCATAAAGAGTGGCCGTTTGTCTTTAAGTTATTTGTTTTACTGGGAGGGACGCTATCCCTTCGCCAACCCACTTGTTCACACGGAGGGAACACGTATTGGTTGGTTATATGGTTGCCACCCAGCGTTGTAAATGATTTCCTGCCTTACAGGAAACCAACTTGCTTGTCACCTAATGTAAAGCTACCTGAAAAGGAAAGAAGATTAATAAAAGTGACAGGAAAGATGGGAGAAATAGGAAAAGAGTAAGGCAGAAAGAGGTGGCGAATAGCAGGTAGCACTACATCATGATAACACGCACCCACAAAACCTTCAGATCAGCGGCACTGTGGTACCCAAAAGAGATGGGCGTGGCGTGAATTGTAAAACAACATCACGCCTCCCCTGCCCGTGTCGTTCGTACATTATGAAAGAAATCGTAGTTTTGGATGTGTATTGTCCTCATTTGCCACGCCTCTGTGATGGTAGCAGTGCCAGGGCGTGTGGTGGCCATCACTGTGGTTAGTTCATCTAGCTTTTTGTTCAAGGATGTTACAGTCGAAACTATTATTGAAAGAAAACTGTACCATTAGCTTGGCACTTCAAAATGCTTGTAAGGCTTGGGTGTGTGCGTGTGTGTGCGTGCGTGTGTGCATGTCTTCGAGTACGAGTATGTGATCGTAAGTTCCCATCAGCATTCGTTCATATTTCTGGACTCCTTGTAGTAAATGAAGACTTCCATATTCCCACTGCAGTCACTTACATACCATACTGTCAAGGGGAGAAAAGGTAGTTGCGTGTGCCGGAATTATTGTCACCCATGGACTTGAAGGAAACGATGAAGTAGCGATGCTCGGTCAGATTCGATTATGCTCCCAAGATCGGCCCTACGTTATATGGAGTTGCTTCACGTACGTTCGTTAAGTGTAGCTCCTCTCCGACATGTGAACTAATAATATCTCAGCTGTTTCTAGCCCACCTACACCCCCACCATATAGGCAGGCTATCATTACACCCGCGCTCAAGGAGAAAGACCGTCCCATTTCACGCCATCCCTACCCCTCAAGCCTCATTGATTTTTACGTCATCAGTACCTGGTAGTGAAGTTGTGAAAGTCCCCCAGTTCCCCTCACATGAAAACAAATTGACTATGGAACTGACATCCTCGAACTGAAGAAATTATTTCCCCCCCCCCAAGTCCATACTAACAGACCTGACCATGACAGGGTTAATGGAGGTAGTATTAACACTATCAGGCTCCACTGACTCACTCACCTGAATAAAATCGCTTGTTCCTAACCAAAATATAATGTGGTAATGCGCTGTGATGTGGTGGTGTATTACTGTGATGTGCTGTGGCGCAGTAGTGTGGTGTGGGGTGGACCGTGTGGTGTGGTGTGGGGTGAAGTGGCACAGTTTTTCTATGGTGTGGTGTGGTAGGGTGATGTGTGTGGTTTCGTAGTGTGGTGTAACAGTGTGATGTGGTGGTGTAGCAGTATGGTGCGGCGTGTGTATTTTAGCAGTGTGGAGTGGTACCGTTATGTGGTGTTACAGTGTGGTGTGGTACTGTGATGTGGTGTGACTGTGTGG
>JAGKTI010000165.1:126727-129227 GCA_018397915.1 Birgus latro
CACACACACACACCTACCTGCTGATAGATGGTGTAACTCTCCCTCCGCCAGAAGGTAACCAGCCCTGCCTCAAACACCCTCGCTACGGCCCTGTCCACGTTGCCTTTCAGGGCAGAGTGACTGGGTAGGCCCATGGCGACCGAGTACCTGTAGAGGCACTCCTGGGGGGGCAGGAGAGGGAGAGAAGATAGGAAATAGGCAAGAATAGAAGGATTATAGGAAAATCACCCTAACTTGGCACAGATTTTCGTCCTTTTGCAGCTCACTTCACGTAGCTCAGTGGCAGAAAGACGATGTTACGACTCTACATCATTTCCACGGGAGATGGGAGAAAGACAGGAGATGGAAATTGTAGTACTGGGGAACAGGAGATCAACAGGAGATAGAACGTTAGTAAAAGAGGAGAGGAGATGGATAGAAGATAGAAATGGTAGTATTAGGGGAGAAGAGATAGAGAGGATAGTACCTGAAGAATAGAGGGACGAGATCTGTCTGTTTGTATAGCTGTTCATCTGTCTCTATCTGTCTCCTGTCTATCCATCAATCCATCCAAATGACCCACCTTCATAATCCTGACCCCCCTCTCCCCCCGCATCACCACCGTGTTAAATATAAACTCCATGCCTCTCTTATTGGTGATTAGCACTCCTTTGCCCTTCCTCACCAGGGGGGCCGCTTCGTCTACTGTTGCCACCAGTCTGTGTCTCTCCGTCAAACTCTGAAAATGTTCGGGAAAAGTGGTTATTGTTATTATTATTATTATTATTATTATTATTGTTGTTGTTGTAGTTATTGGGAAGATTACTCACCCAGTAGTAAAAAATGTTCCCCTTACATTCAGTGCCACCTCTCTTTCTGTGTGTGTGTGTGTGTGTGTGTCTGTGTCTGTCTGTCCGTCTGTTTTCTTGCTCTAACAAAAGATAACAGAAAATAAGCGATCATTTCTGAAAGTTTTAGGTAAGCTCACGCCACATTTCACTAATCATATTTATATTTTGATAAACGTTTAGTACACCGGCGTTCAGTTGAAATGACTAGAATCGGCTCGTATTGAATTGTCTTGTCGTCTACTACTTATTTGCAGAATTTCAGAATTATAGGTTTACTCCATGTGTTCTAAAAAAATCAAATTTCTACCTTACCCTCCATGTAACAGGCATCGAAACTTTGATTACCTTATGATATCCCAGTCATCTTCATTATCGCCACTCATCTTCATTATTATCATTACCATTACCACTAACATCACTCTGAATTCTAAACACTTCAAACAAATCGGGAAGGAAAGAACGTGGGAAGTAATATGCAAAGATCACAGGAAACAGAAGCAGACACAGGAGAAAGAAAAAGGAAACAACAGTTGAGACTCACCCTTAGCATTGGATTAGGCGAAGTCTTCAGTACGTCCTTAACGAAGAAGGAAACCTCATACAGAAGAAAGTTGGAGTCGTGTAACTGGGCGATGGTCTCTACGCCTGGCGGACTCTTAGATACTGTGAGGCAGGCGGTCAGGTTGGTACTGCAGATATGAGCGGTTTCACAGATTTCATTAACACCTCTTCTGTAGCGATTTATTTTGAACGTTACACCTCAGTATCATCCTGTATAGGTAAACTCTGCCTATACCACCTTTCATTGTCCGTGTACTCTGCATACTCGTACAACAATAAAAATTTCAATAAAGCAGTCAATGATGTGGATAGCAAAACGATAATAACTTCAAAAGAATTCCATAGTATAACAGGCAAAACTTCGTTTAGGAAAAGGTGTTACGAAGCCTGAGATGCCCCAGTACCTGTATCCAACGGTGAGGACGAGAGCGTAGAGCAGGATGACGGCCAGCACAAGACGGGTGGTATGGGCGGCAGGCTGGACGGGGTGGGGCTCGGCCAGGTGTAAACGCAGCGTCAGGAGGAAGCTGGCCATCGGTGAGGTTAGAATGGGCGGTTCCGGAGATTTCATTGGTCTGATGGGCAAACACGTCCTTGTAAGTGGGAAGGAGACGCTGGAAAGAGCGCAAGTTCTTTTTTTTCCCCTAACAGTTTGTACTACTACTACTACTACTACTACTCCAAATTAATTTAAAAAATACTGACCCCCTCAGTACCACTGATGCCATGATACATATAACCAGGGGAAGTAATACCAGTCCCACCAGTATACCCAGCCACACCACCCGGGTATAGGGCAGTAAAGGGGCTCTCCACCGGGGTAGGGGCGTTTCAGTTCTCGCCAGGAAGCAGGCCGCCTAAAAAAAAAAAAAGTAGATAAATACAATGATTAATGAAAGAAGGCAATAAAATTAATTTATGACATGGTAAATTGATGAATAAACTAGGAAAATAAAGATATGAAATGACAAAACTTTGGGCCACATTAGGGTGAAACTATACTTTTTTCACCTTAAGATGGCCCAGATTTCCGTCATTTGGCAGCTTATCTTCGTAGGACAGTAAAAAAAAAAAAAAGGGTTACATTTCTACAAGCTTTCCATGGCGTT
>JAGKTI010000165.1:134227-149202 GCA_018397915.1 Birgus latro
CCCCATACACCACAGATACACATAGCTTCCTATGCAGATGACATAACACTTACATGTACACACCAAAATGCAAACACAGTTGCACACATCCTCCAACCTTACCTCGACACACTACACGAATGGGTCACTACAAACAGGCTCAAAATAGCCCCAGCCAAATCTACAGTGACCCTTCTCACAAACTGGACAGCAGAACACAGTCACATCCCACACCTCACCATAAACAACACTCCCCTACCACACACACACACACAAAATCCTTGGTGTAACATACATCAATATCATTTAAACAACACATCACAAGCATCAAAAATAAATTAACACCTAGACTCAATGCCTTGAAGTCACTTGCTCATACAACATTTGGACACAACAAAGAAACCACCACCATAGTATACAAACAATATATACGTTCAGTGATGAATTATGCAAGCCCTGCTTGGGCTCCTAGCTGCACTAGAACACACTATAACATTCTTCAGACCATACAAAACAGGGCCCTAAAAATAATCACAGGCTGCACAGCAACTACACCTACAGACCACCTACACCAAGAAACCAAATTCCCCAAAGTCAAGGATCATCTAGGCATGAGAGGCACCCAAATTCTCACTACAGCCTCCACAAACCCGCAACATCCACTACACTACGTGGCAGCACATCCACACAAACACCAAGGAACATCAAAACAACACCCAGCACACGATATCATACACAAATACTGTCATCTCTTCCCTCTCTGCCCACCTCAGACCAGCTTCCAGAAGCATATTCATAATCAAATCACTCACCGTTACATTCAGTCACTTAAAGACAACACACAGCTGCATGCACGGCCTCCCGATATCCCTTCTGAATCCTATCTCCCTCATGAGGACAGGGTCCACCTGGCCAGGCTGAAATGTGGGCATCATCCAGCCCTCTTAAGTTATCAGAAGAGGCTGGATGACTCCGTCGCTGACATCTGCCCAGGATGTAACACAGCACCCCATACAATTAAGCACATTATGGAAGACTGCATTGCACACAATCACCTACTCCAAAAACACAACATACAGTCCTTGAGAGCTCCGTGGGAAAGCCTGGTCTCGGCCATGGCCTTCCTTGGGGACTCGGTGCTGTTCGGCCAGACTGCCTAGGGAACAACTGCTACTGCTACTGCCAGACAGTGATGCAACCCAAGATGGAGATATAGTACTACAAAGATAACATTGTGAAGATACACAGTCAGTTGTGCTGTTGTGCTCATAGTTGTGGGGTTTACTAAATACTGTATTCTCTTCAATGAAGCAATAGAGCCATGCATTAAAGTTTTATATTCTTGTTACAAAATTTTTTCCTCCTTATATAAATAAAAATGTACCAAAATGTTTCGGTGGTAGATCGGGGCATACACCTTTCACTCACTTGCTGTAGTCCTGCCAATGTCTTCCTTCATGTTTAATAATTCTTTTTGTTTGTCCTCCATACTTCCTCTTTCTCCCATTCTTCATATCACTATCTGTTACTCTTATTTCCACTTCAGGTGGCCCTACACTGAGTGACTGGCCAAATAGTTTCCTGTAGTTCAGGAAGCCATTTACAACATTGGGTGGTAACCATAACACAGTGATGTGGAGCCTACTATGGTGTCCCTGTTTACTGGGTGTAGAGATGCAAATGCAGCTTCCAGAACCAAACCTCCATACTAATTCCAGCACCTCACTTTGATGAGGTGCTTGGAAAAGCAGACTCACTGGATGGGATGGCCCTGCAGGGGTGGTTGATTGCCTGTGGTTGATAGGTCTGCTCAGTCAAATGGACTGAGGTAGCACAATAACAACAACCAAAATGGTTTGGTGCTATACAAAAATGCAAACATTTTTCGGTTTTTATAATTAGCACTGTTATATGCTATCATTGGTAGCCACTGTAACTACTCAAAATTGTTTTTGTTTTTTTGTTTTTTAAATATACTTGTGTTTCCTCGTTTCCTCCAGAGTTTGCTGCAGTTATCCCCTTCACTATGAGGAGGGAGTCACTAACATTATCTGACATCAGCAGGAACAGAATGGAAATGATGCCAGCTTACTGAACTGGATAATTCTCACTCCTTTGGTGCAGAGGGTCATTTGTTAGCTAAATATAATTGTCTGGTAATAACAAAAATAAAAGGCAAATAACAATCAAGGTTGAAGAACTTAATTAGGTAACTGACAGTAGGAGAAGAGGGTGTCAGGGTAAGAGTTGTACCCTAATTCTGTCTAGGCTGGACCAACAATGTTTACTCTGAAATTGATATACTGTGAATAGTAGGTGAAGTTCAGATAAAGTTTATTTTTTTTTAACTCCTTCACAAATCCTGCCTAAGTTCTGTAAAATAGCCAACAATAGCAAATATAAAACATGGAAGGGGTAATACAGATTATTTTTAACCATGTCTCTATGAAAGGCTCTCACAAGCTGATTAAAAGCATCTCTTGGTATCATTATCATCATCATCATCACCACCCCAAACTGTTTTCCAACTTGCAGAGTGGAAAGCCTCTTTTTGTAGCAAAGGAGGGGGCACGGTGGCTCAGAGGTAGAGCATCGAGCTCGGGACCGGAGGGTCGCGAGTTCGAGCCACACCCGAGACTGCCATGCCAGGAGGGGTAGTGCCCTCCTGTTACCTAGCGGGGCTATATGATCTTATTGTAAGGTCTAGCTCGGTGGACTCTTTAATCCCTTTTTTTTTTTTTTTTTTGTAGCAAGGGGAAAAAATACTGAGAGTCAAGCACTCTTGCCTCTAGATAAGATTGTACAGTACTGATAACAAAATCACATCTCACTAGTCACCCTTTTATTTAACTAGTGCTCATAATCTTACTGATAGTGAATTGAATATCTATTGCTCTGACCCCTTGTTGTTGTTGTTGTTGTTGTTGCTTAACCCTGGTGTGTCTGTCTGAGCAGACCTATTGGCCACAGGTAAGTAACTGCTGTGGGGCTGTCTTACAGTTACAGTACAGTACACAAGTAACAGTACATACACCAAGCAGGGGATTCAGTGCCCCATTGTGGTAGACAGTGCCTCACCAGGGTCAGAGCAGGGTCCTTCCCACAGTGAGGAGCTTGCCAGAACTGCTCCACCCAGGGTGCACAGTATCACCACGTGTAGGCTTCCCTTGAAACAACAGCAACAATGACACTGAATCCTTGAATGCAATTATATGTTTTTGTCTATTTTTGCTGCTTCCAGATTATTTTATTTTAGCTTAGGATTATCTTCTGAAATTGAATGGGTCAAATACAATTGTCATTAATCCCTTCATCACCAAGTGCCACTCTTATATTGAACAGAATCATCTGGTAGCAGCAAGAGTAAACTACAATAAGACATCCTAATATCAAGGGAGCCAGTGTCTGTTTACTTACAAAGATGCTGAAGAGTTAGATGATTGAATTCAGCTTCAGGGATAGCCAGATATATTTAAGCTCTGTTTTAAATTTATGTGCAGTAAGTGACTACTCCTTTGTTTCAGTGAATGTGAGCCAGATCTGTGCTAAGACTGCGAGGCTGGACTTGACAGGGGAGAAGACAGAAATAAGAAATGTGGAAGAGATTGAGGGGAAAAAACGCAGATGTTAGAAAAATATACATGGTACAAGAGAACTTTTAAAGTTTCCACAGAGGATTTTTTATCCCAAACTCCGTAAAGTATTCTGGTAATATAAAGAATACTGTATGAAAGACTTCAGTATACTTAGGGGTTTTGGGAAGATTATTTCTAACCCCATCATTCCGAGACATCTGTGGAGCTGAATACAGTAATACTGTCCGTAAGTAGAAGTACTTGAAATATAGATTTTTAAAAAGTCATTGCATTAGAAGGCTAAGACAAAGAATATGGGTAAGATAAGATAAAGATGTGATAGACTTTTTGAGAGATAGAGATGAATAGTAGGTAGGCTGAGTACAAAGTCATTGAACACTATGTATGGCATTGTAAAATACATTGACTTCAAGAGTCCGTTGTCAGGTGTGAGTAAAAGTTGGAGTGATATTGGTTGGGAGAGATTGTGAGGTTATGTGCTAGTGTGCATGGTGCAGCCAAAGAGGGAGGAGCTGAGATGAGGGAGCAGTGGAGAGTGGTTGTGGTGGTGGTACTTGTGGTGTCATTTGTCATCCCTTCAACAAATGGCCTCCAGATACAGGAATGGTGGGAGACGACAAGTAAGATTTATTGCTGTCATTTTAAGCAGTTATTTTTCATTTTTTAATAATTATGCAGCCATTTGGCTAATTACCATTAACCATGAGAGGTGCAGTACTGTCGAAGAAATGAAATGTTGCTACGTTCCTGGTAATTAGCCAAACACAGGGAGCAGTGGAGTGTGGTTGTTGTGGTGGTACTTGTGGTGTCATTTGTCATCCCCCCAACAAATGGCCTCCAGATACAGGAATGGTGGGAGACCATAAGTAAGATTTATTGCTGTCATTTTAAGCAGTTATTTTTCATTTTTTAATAATTATGCAGCCATTTGGCTAATTACCATTAACCATGGGAGGTGTAGTACTATCAAAGAAATGAAATGTTGCTACTTTCCTGGTAATTAGCCAAACAGTCATTACTCTAGGCAAGAAACTCAGTCACAAGTATACCTAGTCAAAGTCCATCCCTCATAGCTCAGTATTTCATGTGTTATGACGCATCAGTTAGTACTTTTCCCCTTCAATATAGTCCGTTGATATTGTCACTCAGTTTCCAAATCATGGAAAACTTCAACTGAATCAGTAAGGGGATTCCATATTCCATTGAGCCCAGGGGTGTCATCTTCATTTTATTCTCCCATTTCCTGATTTATTTTATTCAGCTAAGGATAGATTTTTTGAACTGGAGGGGTTAAATATAGCCTTATTAAACCCCCTCAGTAAGATTAACCTTTCCTAATTTGAATAAAATCACCAGGTAGCTGCAAGAATAAACTAAAAATGACATGATCCAGTTCAGAGTGGTTAAGAGGAAGCATAACATATTGTAATTTCATTTTGACTGTTTCAGTTATTTAAAGCAGTAGAGCTAGGGTCTGTTGATATATAGATTCCTGTCACTGTATTCACTTATTGTACATACTGTATTTTCTTTTTCCAGATGGTGGCCTCCTGTCCTACTCCAATGGTGAGTCTTGTTTCAAATGTTTTAATATACAGTACAGTAATCAGCAGTAGTAAGCAAATCATCACAGTTGTTTAGATATCTAGAGAAACTAAATTATTTAAAAGCATATTGAAATGTAGATGAGAGGTTATTGCTGTTTACAGGTAATAGTGTGTAGTATACTTAACAGAATGATAGTTACAAAATGCTGAATCATCATTTTAAGGCATTAACAATGACATCTTTTAAAATGTTTTTATCAAGATCTGTTATCAGTAGTTGTCTTCGTGAGTGATACATAAACAGATAGAGAAGTAACCATGATTATTATTGGGTAGTTCATTGTGATGAGGATTCATTTATTTATTTAATTATGTATTTGTTTACCAGTATTTAATTTTTCCATTCCATCCACCTCACACAGCCTCTCATCTTCTGTTTGTGATAAGTGAATGAAGTGTGTAAGGCATTACACTCATATAATAAACATCATCATCATCATCATCATCATCTATTTCCATTAAGGATGGTGTGAGGTAGAACACAAAACAAGAATAGAAAAAGTAAAAAGGTGAGCAAACTAAATCAGCAGTCTATAAAACAAACAGAACTGGCACGAGCATTTTTCTTTCGCAAAACTCAGGTATTGCACAAACTTAGCATAAAGAATGAACTTGCATGTGGCTGTTTTGCAGGGAAGGAGAGAGTATTGCGAGCAGGTCAGCGTTGGTGGGACTTTTACCTCCCTACCAAGGTCAGCAAGAGTACTGAGTGTCATTCAGCCCTCACCACCATGTCTGAGGCACTATCTACCTCCCAGCTGTGGCCTATCAGGAGTAAGTACAGTATGGCATTGACCCCATTCATACAGATGTCATTTACAGTTACTCTTTCTGTGACCAAATAATGGTACAGAAAGTCCTAATTGTATGCCTTTCATATATAAATAGGTAAATTGATGGATAAGTAGATAGATAAATTGACTTATAGATAGATTCTCTCAGTTGTGACCTCTAAGAAGTAAGTAGTATTTACCCTTGACCATTCAGTGACATTTGTTTTATTCTTTTCGTTGCCAGACAGTTGTATCATACATCCTCATTATGTTGCTATTTTTTTTATCTTCTTTCGTGCTGTAAAGTCCTCAGTAATTTACAGAAAAAAATTTATATACAGTATAAGTTACAGTGTTTCTTATAAAGCTGATATGTCAGTTTCCATCAGTTTACGGTACTGTTGTATGGAAGAAAAATGTGATATTTTGTAATGCATTCCTGACATGTAATGAGGACTGCCTGTGCAGGCAACAAGGGTAGCAATACAAAAACTATGTCTTCTGGTGGAAGGGATTAATTTAAATTTTAACGTAGTAGTTCTATTTGTGAATTGTACTGAAGGCTTTTGGTAACAACACATGGCATTTATCTGTGACTTTTAGTGATGGACTCCTGGGGTAAATCCAATGATGGATACCTGCATGGAAACTTCTTCTTTGTGGGGTTCTATGATGAGTGTCTTGCTACACACTCTCCAGACGGCAGTATCCATGGAATGCCCTGCAGAGTCATCCTCGGGTGAGCACCCCAATATCATCCGTCCCAACTCATTATTGCCCCATCATGACCACAGGGACACAAGCTTAGGCCATTCAGTCCAGCCATTTTAGGGAAGAGGGATTGGTTGCCCATCCCTGAGTGGCATTACATGAGCAATAAACCCCAACCATCCCTTGGAAATAGACACTTATGGATTACAATTAGTTGGAGTATCTTGACTCACAAGACCACCAGGCATCGTAAGAAATTGTATGAATAGGACCCTGTGAGATGATACAGCAGCATCTGATGAGAGGTTCAGATGAGATCTGCCTTCTGACCTTCTGCAAGAAAGGCCAGGGCATTTTCAGGGGCTGCACTCAGTGATGACACATGGGATTACAGGCTCTGAGCTTGTCAGGGTCAGGGCAGGACATGGACTTAGAATAGAGCTCCCTTGGGGCAGTTCAGGGTGACAGTTGTTATGGACAAGAGAGAGAACAAGATGCTAGATCATTTAGATTACAGGACAAGGTGATGGAACATTTCTCATTGTCAGACTAGTCTCAGGGTACTCTTCCCGTGGAGTTTTCTTCCTCATTGTCTTCCATAGGAGTCAAAATGTTACCAATACAAAGCCAGCAAGGAACTATTTTTCTTGTGTGGCTGGTGGAAGGTTCTGAGGCAACAGGATGGCTTACTTCAGGTGCTGATGGGAGTGGACTAGGACAGAAGACCCTAGAAGTAGATATGAGGACCTTCTTATGGTTTGGTTTGGTTCCATCTGACAGAATTGGGCTACTTCTACAACTTGAAAGCTAATTCATGGTTGCATGAAATTTGATGAGCCATAGTTTGAGGTAGGACTGAGTCTCATTGGTTACCAGTTGAATTGACCCTCCAATCTGACTACACTTAACCATCAACTGAGCTGGAAGGGATTAGAGATCTTTGTAGGGCTAGAGTACAGGCACCATAGAAAGCAATTGACCAAGTTGTTGTTGAATAACCCTGGTTTGTCTGGTTGAGCAGACCTATCAATGGCAGGCAAGCTACTGCCCCTACAGGGCTGTCCTGTGCAGTGAACTAATGTTCCCCTGTGGCAGACAGCTGGATGGACACCATATTTGTGTCTCCACCTCATTAACAGGAGCACCATAATAGGCTCCACATCACCCATTATTTGGTTATATGGTAACCACCCAGCGAAGTAAATAGTTTTCTGGGATACAGGAAACCATTAGGCTTGTCAGTCAGTGCAGAGCTAGGTAAAGTTGAAAGAAGAGCAATAAACAGTGACAGGTATGACAGGAGAACTAAGAAGAGAGGGGGGCAGACACAGAAAAAGAATGATAAAGGTGAAGGAAGAATAGTTAGTACATCATCATGCGGGTTGATGTAAGTCCTGTCGCTAGTTCTCCAGTGAATTTTTTTTTATGGAAACATGAATGAGGATTGATTGCTTGTTAATGGGTCTAAGTGCAAACCCCTTTCATCACCTCATCCTGACCATCTCCAGCTCCACTCTACAGTGTGTATCCTCAAATGGTCTGCATTCCTTTCTTACTCAGTATTGTGCTTCACAGCAGAATTTTAACCCTGTTGATCTTTTCTGTGTGTCTATCAGTCTCTACCTAGACATCTTCATGTCACCCTGTCCACTGTCATCAGGCTGCCCTCATTCCAAAATACACCAAACTCATTCTTATACCTCTGCTCTATCCCTTTACTTCATTCATGATTTCCCCTGCCCCCACTCCCCAACCATCTCATTTAAGTATGCTTTCCAAGTCAGTTTCACACTTTCTGTGCTCTCCTCATCTATTGTCAGGGGTAATTACTGTCATGATTAATCTTTTTTGTTGGTAAGTCTTTGCTTTGATCAGTAAAAAAAAATTGCTATGATAGTCCACAATATTTGTATACTGTGAATGTAGCAGAGTCCTCTCAAGGTTAGCACAACTATAGTTACAGGTTGTACACCTAAACTGTAAGAGATAATTTGCATGGTGGGGAAAATCTCTACGAACTGTATACCAAGAAAAGATGGTACATGTACAATGCTGTAGATACTGAATGTTTTGTGCATAATGAAATACAAGTTTAAATTTTTCCTCAGCTGATGTGAAAGGTTCTATCTTCTTTGAAATTAATATTATTTATATGTTTATTGCCTACATATAAGTAAAGGTCAATATCTTTTACAGACAGAAGCCAAAGAACTGGACTGAGGATGAAGGAAAGACAAGTTGGCCTCGCTCACCCTCAGTTTTGGTGCCCATAGACCCGGGACCCTTCATACCATACCATCTTTACATGACTTGTATCCCAGACTCATGCTCCAGTACCCAGCTAAAGGTACAAATGTGCTCACAGCACATTATTACCTTTAGGTGAGTCACACCATGAAGGAACCCATAGTGTTGTTCTTCTTGCTAGTATGGGCCATGATGACTGAGGACAGGATCCTCATGGAGTGCAGGAATTCACTCACCTCAGTCAGGTGCTCTCACAGTTTTTTTTTTTTTTACGTACTCTTTGTTGTGGGAGGGAGGTAAGTAAGACTGCAGACATACAGAAAGTGGGGGGAGGGTATTGCTTCATTGTAACTCATACAGGTGGTTTCACTGCTAGCAAGTGGGTGTGAATGAGAATGTAAACCTGCATGAGTCCAAGTGAGAAGTGTTGACAGTTAACTTTTCTTGCTTCAAGTCATTCAGGGAGTGGTAAAAATGGATAATGAGCAGTTCATAGCTCATGTTGCACTGACACTCTCTGTTTGTGATGCATCCGTGCCAAGCAGAGCATTAGTTTTATTATACCGGAAGAGGACTGGAGAAAACTTTAATGAAGTCCAGCCACAGTGTTTGCCCTTACTATTCCACCCTAGCCCTTGCTCACTTGCCCCTGCCTCTTTTCTCTGTGGCCACAGTTTTATTGTGTTATCACCAGTTTTTCCCAAAGTTCACTAAACTCCAGATGATTAAAAAGTATTATCCTCGATTTAGTAGCCAATTTAAGTCTCCTGAAACATCATGAAACATTTGTTGTTTAATTTTTCCCCAGAATATCCTATAATAACAGCATGTTGTAAGTGTGATATGTATTTTCCAGTGTCATAAACAATATACTTTTGCCTTGCAGGATAGTCTAAATGAGGTGCTGGAAAGTACAAAGTTTCAAGTGATTTTCACATCATGTGACACTGAAAAAGAGATGTCAGCAGGGGACATATCATTCATGTAAGTGTGGAATAAAGTACAGTATTAATTCTTTAGTCATATAATCTTTCTTGATTTGCTTGATATGAGTGTTGTGATTTAAACTACCTTATATACTGATAATACTTGTGTGATTTAAACTGTCATATATACTGATAAGACTCGTAGTTCATATACGGGCATTTATTTAAAAATAATTTGCTTAAAGTTGTTTCAAATTATATTTCAGGTGCTGATGAATTGACTCTATTTTTACTTAAGTTTAACAAAGTCTCAGTCAGAAAGTTTCTTTAAACTCAGAAATTAACATTTATTTATATACGATCATTCCCTTGAGCCACCATAGGGCCTGATGTCTCAGTTATTCGCAAATTCCCTCCTTGCAAGAGTAATTGTGGAACAACTCCCAGACTGTGGAAGTCTGATAGAATGGGTGAAGCTGACTGTGTAGTTGTTGTTGTAACCCCTGGTTCATTCGGCACTTCAGCTGGGTACCCCCAGAAATCTTCTGTTGAGAGTGTGTTCAAGAATTGTGTGCTGTGAGAGTGGATGCATAAGATGAGTGTGTTATTGTGTGAGAGACTGTATTGTAAGTGAGAGCATAATGGATTGTTCATGAATTGCATTTTGTGCTTGTAGTGATGCTTGAATAATGTGACTTGTCGTGTAACTGTCAGTGTTGTGGTGAGCCTGCTGCTCTTGTTAGTCCTGGCTGCAGCTGCTCTGGACATCTATATAGAGAACACAGGCAACACCACTTTGGCTCAAGGTTAGTGTCTGTCTGTGCCTCTTTAGTAACCCCATGACGATGATCATGATATTTTACTTCCTTTTGTTTTAACTCACCCTGGTAATTTGTCATCATAGCATAACTCATAATGTCCGTCTGTTTATTTGCTAGTCCATCCCCTACACACAACCACAGTATTCAAGCTACAGAGTTGTCTATTAGCATGAGTATAGATATAATCCAAAGGAAGGTCATGAATACCATATGGAAAGCACATGGGATTTGAGTTTGGGGACAGCTCCTGATCTCAGTATCTAACCAAAAAGATGTCCACAGTTTTCTTGATAAAAGGCAGAATTTTGCAAGGCCATTGCAAAGATGAAAATAATCAACTAGTACCACAGAAACTACATTTTGGGAAGGAGGCACAGCCCCAACCCCTATTCCTGAAATGGCAAGAAAATGTCCACAGTTTGCAAGATAAAGGAGTATAATTTGTATAGGCATACTTAGAGGTTCAGTTTGGTTTTCAGCACCACAGAATCTGTGCTTGGGTGTTTGAAGAGGGGGCACAGCCCTGTCTGTGACCCAATCACTTAGTGCCTACAATTTTCAAGACAAGTGAATGAAATTTTGTATATGTCTACCAAACAGTCTGGTTCCAGGCCCTTGCACCTCTAATGGTGTAACAAAGGACTGGATGATGGGCAGACCCAGGTGAGTCATGGGCACCATAAGAACTTAGCATGAATGCTGGGGAGGGGTAGCTTAAGAAAATATCCATATTTTTCCATGATAAATGAGTACTGTATATTAGTGGGTGTATGCACTTAATGTTGACATGGTAGTGGATTGGCATGGACAGATCATGGTTGGTGCATCATTTACCCCAAAAGTATGTGACTGTATAGTTTTAACATTTTTAACATTAAAAAATGCATTTGTATTGTGATGAGGAGGGGTACATTGAGATGGTTTGGGAATGTCGAGAAGATGGAGAATGAGTGTTGGGTGCAGAAGGTGAGAGGTGTTGAGGGTAGGGTTGTGAGAGGCAGGCCAAAAAAGTCCTAGGATGAGGTTGTAGAATGTGACCTTAGGGATAAGGTACCGTCTGCCACAAGGGGGTGCTGATTTCCAACACAATGCATGTGCTGTAAAGTACCTGTAGGACAGCCCAAAAGAAGCAGTTGCCTACCTGTAGTTGATGGGACTGCTTGGCCAGACTGACTGGGGTTAATCAACAACAACAGTCTAAAAGACTTAGATTGGATGATGGACATTGGCAGTGATTAATAACATTGAGAGTTATGAGAATGCTTATTGCTAATAATGGTAATAGTAAAAATTCCTTGTGAGAGTATGGTCTCTGGTTATAGATAGAATCATTCATCAATTTGTTATTGGGCAGGCAGTTTACAGTTCTCCGAGTTTTGTATTTTTTATTTCCTTATTTCTGGATATTATCTCACTCCATATTTAGGTGGAGAAAAAGGACAGGATGATGATGATGATTACTCTTTTTTTTTTTTTTTCTCTCTCTCTCTCTCTCAGGTCGAATGAAGTACTTGCTTCTCTTCTCAGCATACACCAACACCAGGAAACTGTTTCAGATCTCAGTAGACAAGTCTCCAGGCACCATCTCATGTGTCCATGGCATCAGGTAAGGGAGGTGTGTGTGGATCTGTAGCCTGCAAATGCCTACATGATGGTACAGGTACAGATTTAACACTGAAGATTCCTGCAGTTGTAATGTCAGTGTGAATTCTGTTATAGTAGGTTTGAGGATGTGCAAATGAATGTTTATTGGTGATGAAGTATTCATTAATTTTTTCTATCATTTTCACATTAGATATCTTTATTTTTAATGATGAAAGAATTTTAGAATTTTTTACAGAAGTGAGGAATTTGTGCAGTCTCAATACATATTCAGATAGAAGGTAAAGGTAGGGACAAATGCCTAGAGTCTGGGCTGCATTGCTCCTCTCTGACTTATGGCTGTATACTTAAAGCTAATGTAAGGTCTTTCCTAAATGTTGTCTAAGTTCTATTTATATGGGTTGTTTCAAAACTTTTAATGGGAGGCATGCAATGACTTTCGGAAGGCCTATACAGTATTTAAATATTTGTCACAAAGTAACCCTGTACCTACAGAAAGTATAAAACTATGTAAATAATTTATGCAACAAATTTTAACATGCTGAAAGTACAAAACAAGTTTACACTGTAAATGAATTGTTTATTGAAACCAGCAGGCCACACCTTATGGAGTAATTGGTCAAGGGCAAACCTGATTGGGCCCTAATCTACGCTAATGAAGACATCTGCTGAAACCCATCATCATTTTCTTAATAGTATGATGAGATCCTCATTTTCACATGTTTATACCACTTTTGTACATTATCCGTATAATTTAAATGATTATTGGACAGTGTTAGGTAAAGTAATAATAAGCATGAACAAGAAACTGTTATCACATAGTTCAAGCTATAAAGCACTGTGATAGCATCATATTATGTTAGATAGCCAAAAATGTTTTAATCTCAGGCACTGCAAACTGTTTGCTTTTTTTTTCTTAAATCATTCATTTAATATATGTTTTAGATTTTAAAGTGCTTCCTGTTTATAATTCTAACGTCAACACAAGGTATCATGTTTACAGCATAAGTATTGATTGAAAGATTTATTATTGTAAAGTATATAAAGTACATATACATATAAGTACTGATGTACATTTAAAAAATGATGGAATTGTCTTGTTTCGTTGTGATGGACGTCATTCTGGTGAATAGTCATAGCGACTCCCACATAAATCTGTTCAATAAGCTTCTGGCATACCAACTGTTCTTCAGCTAGGTAAGAAGGGTCATGCAGGGCTACCACCCACCTCCTTTCCCTTAATGCTCTCTTAGCATTCCAAATAATAATTAAGGACTTGTCTATGCTTTCCTTAGTGTGTATAAGAGGAACCAGTGTAGGGACTCTGTATGTGTGTTTAAGCTTACCATCATTAGGCTTTGTGGTGTTTCTGGGTTATTTACCCACTAACCTGGCATGAAAAGCCACTCATTGTCCAAGTTAGCATAGTTACCTTCTTTAGGTGTTACCCTAGGTACTTAACTTACTTTCCAACTCATAATTATATACTGTATTCCAGAAAAGTACAGTATACATACAGAATCCCTCATTAACATTTTATCTGACAGCTTGTAAACTTACACATTTTGTGAGTATAGGATGGAGCAGGTTTTACTCCCAGTAATCCTACAGATGTGGAGTGGGTGCGATGTAGGTGTAGCTCACACTCAGAAATTCTGGGGTACTGTGTGTCTCTGAACATAGATGCTGTGAATAATGTGGAAGTCTGGGACAAGTGTAGGCACCAATGCAGGGCTTTGTCAGAGAAATGTGATGGCCAGCAATGTTTCTTCCCTTCATTCCTGTTGATTCAGAAAGGCTTGTGGTTTGTTGTATTCAGTCTTTGCATGTATTATGTAGTAAGGTAAGTAGAAACTGAAATGAAGGAATGTAGTTGACTCAAGATACAGTTACATCTCTCAAAATATACAGTATTTTACTCTGATCAAGGTTAGTTTGTTTGAAATATGATTTATTGAAGATGAGGCTTCATTGTTTGAAGTGAACTTTATTCAGAGTAAGGTTATCTTGTTAATAAATTCAGTGTTTATTGCCATTTAATTTTACTTCTAGTTTCTTTATTCCTCCAGTCTGATAATGTAATGCATTTTCTATTTTGTTCTTGCTCTCTTTAGACAGTTCTGTTCACTGTAGAAGCCTCCCAGAGAAGAGAAGAAAGGAAGACCTTATCTAGCCCCTCAGTTTGGAAGTTTCTCTTGAAATGACTAAAATTTGTCTAAAGATACTGGAGTAGGAAAAAAGAAACTGTATACAGTATATGATATTGTGCCTCAGTGTTTAATGGATTCGGTGTTTATTTGTAAATCATCCCACTTTTATTCTAGTTTCTGTAATCTCTTCTTCCCCAGAGTGCTGTCCATGACCTGGGTGGTGCTGTGTCACCAGTATAGCATGAGTTTAATTTCCAATAGGATGAGTGTTAGCAAGGTTGGTATATTGTGTTATACTGTGAGTGTATAGCTGCAGACAAAAATTCACTTGTTACCAGTATTACACTTCTTGTTTTATTTAGCAGAGTTCCAAAATATTCCTATGCTGAGGAGAGGCATGGTATGTTTTAACAACTCAAAAATAATTCTCTTTTATATGATTCACTTTATAGTAAACACATGTAAGCCACTTAAAAAAACAATAATGTGGACATGTTTTGCTGTGTGTGTGTGTGTGTGTGTGTGTGTGTGTGTGTGTGTGTGTGTGTGTGTGTGTGTGTGTG
>JAGKTI010000165.1:149215-173089 GCA_018397915.1 Birgus latro
CTCAAAAATAATTCTCTTTTATATGATTCACTTTATAGTAAACACATGTAAGCCACTTAAAAAAACAATAATGTGGACATGTTTTGCTGTGTGTGTGTGTGTGTGTGTGTGTGTGTATCTATCTGTCTATCTTTCTATCTATCCATCTTTATTTTTTCCAGCGCATCAACACATTTCTCTTCCAAGCAATAATGAATGGGTATCCCAGTGTGGACACTTTCTTCCTTCTGAGTGGATTCCTGCTTGCCTACACCACCTTAAAGCATCTCAGTATGGGACACAAGTTCAACATTTTCCTCTTCTATGTACACCGGCTCATCAGGTGTGGGTTTTAGACATGCAAAAAAAAAATTTAAGAAATGGGGTATGGTAATGCTATCATTCTATAATAGACCTTTAATATGGCAGATAATTGTTGACCTTTTTGCTGCTTATTTCTGTAGGTCAGTGGCAGAATAAGACAAATACAGTTTTACATCCTTGCCAAAGCAGTTCTTTGTGACAAATTCTATGTTCTAGAGTTAATCTCATGTTACAGCTCAGAACTGTAGATACAGAAATAGAAATATTAGACCATATTCAAATGGACAGAGTATACTGATTCAGAATAATTGGGGACTGCTATTTTCAGAAGAGTCAATAGGTGAAACTTCCCTCATCCACCTCCCTCTATTTCTCCACTACAGTTGATAATCATTAGCATTGATAATCATTAGAAGCTATGTTTCACAGAATGTAAACTTGACTCACTATGCCTGGATGTATTTCAGTTTACAGAGGTCATTAAATTCATCATCATCAATGTCATCATCAGCATCATCATCATCATCATCATCATCATCATCACTGTAATCATCCAGACCTCTTTTTCCCACCTAAGGACTGGGTGGGATTCACTTCATCATCTTAACTCAATTTCCTGCACTTTTGTGGGGTGTGGAGATTGGATTGGTTAAGAAGGTTTCCAAGGATCTCCTTACCAGTTTGTGTCAGAATCAGAATTCTTTATTCCCCTAACATCTTCTTTTTGGAATTACAGTAGCTTCTTCATATTAGTTCCCCCAAAATTTTAGCCCACAGTAGTTCAAGTCCAATTGCTATAAAAAATGATTAATATTCTCTCATACTGTGTGACTCTGAGGTGATACTGAATAGACATAATTAACATGAAAGATGGTAAAAAGTATAACTTGCAAACCTAGTCAAAGAAGAAGAGGTGTTAGAAAACCTTATCAGCTGATGTGGATGTGACACCAATGATACGGCCTTTGATCTCAGTAGAGGCACAAATCAGAGGAGAAAGGAAGACCCATGTATAATACTCTCCACCTATACCAATGGATATGTGAGGCTGGTTGTGGACAAGGACTAATTCTGTACGAGGGTGAGAGTTTCCTGGACTCCACTTCAATTCATTCTTCTTCTTTTCTTTCCTTTTCTTTTTTTGGGGGGAGGTAGAGGAATTGTGTAATTTCTTCAGAGAAACTTTTCTCATACCTGATCTTTAATACTCTTTATATAGAGGATATTTTTAGGTTTCTTTGATTCATTAAGCTTGAATAATTGTGTGTTCCATTTCTGTGGGCAGTTTGTTGATAGTTCACATACTTACACTTTCATTTTCTCTGTTTCTGATCTCACCTAACCTTACCTTAAGATTGAAAAATGTCAGGATAATAATGATGATCACATTTTTGGCACTTTGAACTTCATAAAAATAACAATAATCTCTCACTGCATTACCGCAGATTGATGCCGCCCATCGCAGTAGTTGCTTGGCTGTTTGCTACAGTTGCCCACCTCTTTGTAACAGGCCCATTTATTCCTTACTGGGTACTCCAGCAAAGAGGCTGTGAAGATCTTTGGTGGCGAGATGTTCTCTTCATAAACAATTTTCTGACACAGCCAGTTCGAGTGTTGGAAACAAATACTGTAAGTTGGCACAATATCTTACACGGTACACAATGAATGTTTCTCTAAAAAGTGTTTGTAGCAGAACTGGTTTGAAACCTGGAATTGAATGATGTAAGTTGGTACAGTATTTTACACTTTACATAGCTGGATCCACACCTGTACTGTATCTCATAATACAGTATCTCTGCATTTCCCTTGGAGAGCAGATAAGAAAAGGAAATAATTATTTGTGACAGATGCATAGTAGAACTCTATGAACAATAGAACTGAAGAAAGTGTGCATAGGTGGTATGGCCATATGGAGAGAATGGATGTAAACAAGATGGTGAAAAGAGTATAGAGTATGTGGGTGAGTTTGAAGGTGAGAGAAGGTGTGATGGATTAAGAAAGTGGATAGATATAGTAAACAAGTGTGTGAGAAAGTGAGGTAAGGAGGTTGATGAGCCTAAAATCTGATAAGGGATTAAGATGACTAGATGAACTTTGTACAGTGTAAGACAAGGGCTTAGGACCTTTTTTAACTTGATAGTCATTTGATTGACTACATCTGACAGGTGATAGGAAGCTGATATGTGTGGATGGTTGTACTTTTGAAACAGAGTCATGAATCCAGAGGCTTTAATGATGAAGGGATGAGTCATTTCACTGGGCATACTATTGATTAGGTTTGTATCATATCTTTTTTTCTTGTTTTCTGGCATTTACCGCACCCCATCTTCGGGTGGGTAAAAGAAACCATGATGATGATGATGATGATTGCTATTATTATTATTATTTTTATTATTATTACAGTACTAATATTATTATTACTACTAGTGGTAGGTGAGGGCGCTCACCATCCACTCATTCGATGTAGTGCTGCTTTGGGTGTCTGCCTTTTCCTTTCTTCTTTCCTTCCTCTTCTGTCTTTCTTATCTTCATTCTTTCCTCTTTCTTCTGCCTACAGGTGACTTTACACTCCCTGTTCTGCCTTTCCTTCATTCTTCCTCTTCCTTCTGCCCATGGGTGACTCTACACTGAATGACAAGCCAAATGGTTTTCTTTACACCTGGATACCATTTACTATGCTGGGTGGTTGAAGGGCCAGTTGCAGTGATAACAGAAGCTGAAGTGGAGACAGTGTTAAAGGAAGTGAAGTCCGGGAAAGCTCCAGGCCCAACAGGTATAACAGCTGATCTGATGAAAAGGCTGGAAGTACTGGTGTAAAAGAATTGACAAGGATTTTTAATAACATCTTAGTAGGAGGACAGCCACCTGAGGACTGGAGAGATATCTGGACAACGCCAATTTATAAAGGCAGACGAGATGCCCTTCTGTGTGGAAAGTACCGAGGAGTCAGACTGTTGGAGCATGGAATGAAGATATTCGAAAAGGTGCTGGATGGAAGGCTGAAGCAGATAGTGAAGATAGATAACCGACAGTTTGGATTTTGAGCAGGTAAATCCACAATAGATGCAATATTCATCATGAGACAGTTGCAGGAAAAGTTTCAACAGAGGAGGAAATGCTTGTACCATGTGTTTGTGGACTTTGGAAAAAGCCTTTGATAGAGTACCTAGGAGAGTTATAGAGTGGGCCTTGAGAAGACAGAATGTGTCTGAGAGACTCATTGCAGCTGTCATGTCTCTCTATATTGATACAAGATCAAAAGTAAAGACAATAGCAGGAACATGAGGAAATTTTGGAATAGGAGTTGGGGTACATCAAGGGTCAGCACTCAGTCCATTGCTGTTTAACATAGTAATGGAGGAGGCAACACGGGAATCTAGCGGGGAAGGCCCATGGGAATTGCTGTATGCTGATGACCTAGTGCTAACAGCAGAGACTAAGGAAGAAGTGGTGAAAATGCTTAATAGATGGAAAAATGGAATGGAGAAGAGGGGAATGAAAGCAAATATGGATAAGACAAGGGTAATGGTGACAGGCAAGAAACCAGTAGAAAGAATTCAGTCAAGAATATGGCCATGTGGATGCTGTGGCAGAGGAGTGGGAGTGAACTCAGTGTTGTGCACGGAGTGTAATAAGTGGTGCCATAGAAGGTGTTCAGGTCTGCAGAATTTGAGAGAAGTGCAAAATTTCCGCTGCCCAGCCTGCATAAGAAGAGAGGTGGAGGAGATGAAGCAGAGGATGAGCTAGAGGTGAATGGGGGAACACTACAGGAAGTGCAGCAGTTCTGCTGTCTAGGAGATATATTGGACTGCAAAGCAGGGGTGGAGAGATCAGTCAGAACAAGAGTGGTGGCAGCATGGTTAAAGTGGAAGGAAATAGCTAGCCTACTGGTCAACAAACACATACCACTGAGATACAGAAGTAAAATGTATGAGGCCTGCATTAGACCAGTATTGATATATGGTGCTGAAACATGGGCTTTGACAGATTGACTGATGAATGTTCTAAGGAGTACTGATCGTAGAATGTTAAGATACATGGCGGGAGTGAGATGGGAGGACAGAGTTTTGAATGAGGAGGTAGCCAGAAGATGCGGGGTAAAGGATCTCGATAGCATCTTGAGGCAGAAGTGGCTTAGATGGTTTGGTCACGTGAGGAGGAGTGAGGAAGGGAGCTGTGTGAGAATAGCAGAGGAACTGGAAGTGGTGGAACGTCGACTGCCAGGAAGACCTAAGAAGACCTGGAAAAGTGTTGTAATGCAAGATATGGAAAGACTGGGTATTGGAGAAGATTTAATCCAGGATAGGAAGCAGTGGAGAAAAGCCATCGCACGTCCAACCCCAGTTTGATTATGGGAACAGAAGGACGAAAAACGAAGATGATGATGATGATGATGATGGTTGTAACCATATAACTAGATTATGCCACCTGTTAGTGGGTAATTAAGGTGCCCCAATTGGATTAAGCCTGTGTAGGTTCATATCCAAGGGATGGTTGGGGTTTATTGCTCACATAATGCCACTCAGGGATGAGTGAGGCTGGTCACTCATCTTGAATGTCAGGACCAACTTGCCTAGCCCCGGGCTCCTACGCTTCTCATGGGGCAACATAGGATTGGGTGATGGATGGATTATTAATATTATTGGAAGTGTTTGTAACAGTGCTTGGCGCAGACATGGTACCTGGCAGTGGATATGCAGCTTTACCTGGTGGCTCCAGTCATTATCCTCCCTCTCTTCTTTTACAAGAAATGGGGTAAGTTTATGCTGTGCTTGTTTTGCCAATTTACTGTTATTTAATTATGACCATATCACTGATTAGTACATAGCAGGATTTAAAGTTGTATTATTAAATCTGAGAGAGTGAAGTTGTATGCAAGCACCATTATTCTGATGTTGATTAATGAAATAGTTGTAATTATTAGTTGACATTTACCTGCATGTTACATTGTTTTTGTTGTTTTTGTCATTGTTGTCATTGCTGTTGTTGTTGCCCCAGGCTCATGTGGACGTGTACCTGATGGACTGCTGACTGAGGATACCCTTCAGCAGTCCATCAGGTACACACCGCTCGCTGGCGCAGTGGTAGCGTTCTCGCTTGCCATCTGGTAGACGGGAGTTTGTGCCTCGTTCAGGTTGCGAAAAGTTTCACTGACGAAGTGGGTGGTTACTGTCCCCCTTGAGCAAGGGGATGGGTGTGTGCGTGTGTGAAGGTCACAGCCTTGCCCATAGATCGGACTATATGAGCTCTCAGCTCCCTTCCGGGAGGGTAAAAGCTGACGATCACTACCGTCAAGTGATCCCGACCGACCTGGTGAGTTACATCCCTTTGTAGGATTGGACCAGAGCTGAGGAATGTCTATATAATCAGGCAGCAGAGCCACCCAGTTATACTGTGTTGGTGCTGCTACAGAGAGGAGTCCCTCTGTAGCACTGCATCCCAGAGCACAGTCACACTGGGCTGCATAATTACTTGTTCAGCCATTACCTACATTTATGATAGAGATTTAAGAAAATATGATGATGATAATGGTAATGATGACGTGTATTCATTTCAACTCATCTACTATTCAGGTCAAGCCTTCTTGTACCTGCTAACACTGGGCTGCATCATCACTCCAGCAGCCATTACCTATGTCTATGACCTTCCCCCATCGGCTCAGACTGGAGGAAATTTCCGTGACTTCAATGAAAAGCTGTCAACCATGCCGTGGTGTCGTGCTGGGCCATGGATAGTGGGCATTTGGCTGGGATACATCCTGTATACTCATGGTGACAAAAAAATAAAGATGCAACCATGGCAGGTAGTGACAGGCTGGACCCTTGCAGCAACAATGGGGTTCTTTCTTGTGTTTGGGATGTGGAGCTACAGGTAGTATCATATGCAAATACTGTACTAGATAAGTTTGTCAAAACACTTGGCTTTGTATGTAAAATTTGAGGAGTCAGAAAGTGCAAAAAAACTGTGCTAATACACTTAAACATACTCCAAGATACCTATCCCCATGTATGTATAAGCTTAAATAAATACTGTAATACAGTACAGTACATGACTCTGAGTTAAAGAAGATCTAGAGAAAAACATTGTGTAATTTTTAGAGATGATGCAAAGTTAAGTTTTCTATAAAATAACCTATTCAAAAGGGTTAATACCCATACAGCACAAAGCCACCAGAAGCGGAGTACGATATCATAACGCAGGTGGCGTATGGGGGCCTTAGTCGACCAGCCTGGGGAGCAGCTGTGGCCTGGGTGATCTATGCCTGTCACTATGGGTATGGAGGTAAGAAAGAGAGAGAGGGAGAGACAGTGAGGTCATTTTCACTCACACTCATTTTACCTGCTCATTCCCCTGCTTTATTGCTTCCTGACATTCACTTCCATACTGCTTTCATTTACACTTGTACTCACTCACACACTCAGTTTCATTTACTTTCACACAAAACATCTTGCTTCACTTCTTGCTTCTTGACCTTCATTTACCCTATTTTTTCTCACACTGACCCATATATTCGATTACCCACATTCACAGTTGACTTCCTGTTTCCAGTCCGCCAGTTACACAGTGTACTCAGTCTTTCACACTTTCACATTGGCTCACCTTCTTGCTCATTTATTTAATTTTTAATTTTTCATTCACTGACACACTCAGTTTTACACTCAAAATCTCATACCATCTCCTCAATTTTTAACCATATAGAATAACAAAGCCACGAAAAAGAAGTACCGTACAAAAAATAATCTTGATCTTCAAGACACATCTCTGGCAGCATGAGGAGGTAAGACTGGTACAGTAGGATATAGCTAGCCAGAGAGTTTTGCATGGAAAACCTCACACTTTATGTCACCCTGCCTGTCTCTGTATGGGTTTGGGATACAGAAAATTACCAGTATTTATTAAAATACTCATTATAAAATCTCATTTGATGTTAATTTGTAACTATATTTTCCTATACAGTATTACAGTACACATACCAATAACTATTACAGTTACACTATTTTCCTACAATTACTACTGAATTTTTATCGTCATTGTCATCTCCATCAACGTGACCCTCTTCCCATCTGTGGATTGGGTGAGATGGGATCCAGAAACAAAGAAAAATACAATATAAAAGTGGGAGAGCCATCAAGAACATGCCCAGTGAAATGAACCACACAGTCACCCAAGCATTATTCATACTCCCCTAAATCCTGACTCCATGTAATAGATGTCACCATTTGCACCCCCCTCCCCCTTGTTTTTTTATACTGTCAGACACAGTCACTCCCCTAATTATCAGATTAAAAGGGAGCTGCAGAACTCTTATCATAGGCTTCTCCATACATACCTCAAACTCATCTAATTTCGTCCTCTTTGCAGGGTTGGTTAATAGCCTCCTGTCTCATCCCAGTTTCCAACCATTGAGCCGTATGACCTACACAATCTACCTAGTGGCCCTGTCCATGCAAGAGGTTATTGTTGATGGCACACGAATTCCACACTACTTCTCCCACATCAACAAGATCATCGAGACGTGTGGGGCGCTGGTCATATCAGGAATTGTGGCCTACCTGGTTGTGCTGACTGTTGAGGCACCCATTATCAGCCTGGAGAGAATTCTGCTGAGGCCTGGTAAGTGGGATTTGAACACCATCTTTCTTCCCTCTCTCCGTTCTCTTTTTCATCTACTCTCTCTCCCCTCTTTGTTCTCTCTTTCCCTTTTTGCTCCCTCATCTCTTTCCACTCTTTGTTCTCTTTTTATCTTGAACCTCTCTCAATTTTTACTGCTTTTCTGGAAGACTAGATTTTTCTCCATAGCTGTCTAGAATTGGGTTTTCAGATCAAAGAAAGGGCTAAAGGAGTGAGACGTCTATTACTGAATGGAAAGTTATGCAGTGTAGTGTAGTAAGATGATGTGGCCATATTTAAGCTATGTATATTGACAGCGTACTAAACAAAGTCTGTGAAGGACAAATTCATGTTAATACTAGAAAAGGTAGACTGTGTATGAAATGGAAGAAAAGACCTGAACAGTAAATTGGTGAGAGAAGGAAAAGTAGTGACACAGTGAGAGAAGTAAGAGTATGTTAGGACAAAGTAGGTAGGAGGCATTTTTGTCACTGTCATACTGTCTGGTGGATTTTTTTACCAGTATGGAGTAAGGTGTTGGAAATGATTATATTGTTATTGTGTTTCTTTTTTGTCTGTTGTATATAATCCTTTTACCTTAACCTGGCACACATCATTTTTTCCTTTTGCTGCTTATTTCATGTACTGTACCTCACTGGCTGAATAAGACAATACTATGGCTCCACATCCTTTCCATCACACTTCATCTTGACTAGCATCATATTCTGATATTAATCTCTTGCCATAAACTCAGTATTCAAGATGGAGAGGTAGTGTTTTAGGCCAGGCTACATGTTCCTTATGATTGGTAGTGTATATGATATGCAATGGTACACCCAATATACAACCACTGTTTAAGCAGTTGCACTTGACTGTCCACTGTCTGCTTGTCTGGATGTTAGAAATGCATGTTGCGCAGGTGTGTGTGTGTAGGCCACGATTGATTCATTACCTCTGAGTACAGTGAGTATGAGGTAATGGAAGTACAAAGTGATTGTTGGCCCTCATTGCAAACAAGTACTGTGTAAAAATACTAATTGCAGTAACTCCAGGGCTCTTTGGTTAATGCCCATGGTGTGGAGTGGTGTGGTGTGAGAGAGTGGTATGGTGCCTCTGGGAGTAAAGCACCCCATTTCCAAAAATCAACAGAGAGATAATTGACTAAGGCTGCTCCTGTGGATTTTTCAGTATCTAAAAATGAAGACTGCATATCACCTTATAACACAGGTTTCTGCCAGCATTGCACCCTGTTGTCGTCCATTCAGTAAATGGAGGATGGAGATAACAGGAATTTGTTTGTCTCACCAGTGTTACTACCACCTGATTATATCAGCTGCAGTTAACAGCGTTGTGTTGCAACATTATGACATTTCTTAGAAACAGACTAGCTTGAAATGATGGTAATGAAAAGTTGTGTATAAAATATAACTAGGAAACAAAATTTTTGTGTATAAAATATAACTAGAAAACAATATTTTTTCCCATTTAGATGTCAAGAAACAAAGACCAGCCAGCCCAAACCCTGTGTTTAGTGAGAGCAACCGAGGCCAGGACAACCTTTCATTCACTTCTGAGATGCAAAGAAAGGCCTCACATATTAGAACTAATGTGGGGTTTGAGGGAGTGACAGCACTGTGAATGTATGTTGGTTAAGTAGCTGGTGTTTGTATGATTTATGACATTATTGTATTTATATGGGATATGTGCCAATTGGGATTTTTTTTTCTTTTTTAAGTAACTATTGACTCATCACCAGAATATATACTTTGCATATCAGTTGTGGGGTCACTAAACTCAGTACCTGCATGTGCTTTCAAATGCTTGTCTATGTTGACAGTTTGTCATGTCATACACCATGCCATAATCAGACTCCACACACAGATACAGTACAGCCATTCCAACACTTGACCTTTTACAAGCATCATTCACTACAAATACCCTTTCCATGTTTTTCCTTCACTATACAGTAGTAGGGAAGGGTTAATTTTGCCTTCCATTATTCCTAGAGTGGATTTCCTCACAAGTCTACAGTACTGTACAGGACTTTAATGAGCCTTATTTCTCCTTGCTGTTAAATTCCACTGGGTTTGTAAATATGTTACATGGAAAACTTTGTATTACCTATACGTTCCTGTGTAAAGAAAGACTGAGGTATACACAATGTTTATTCATTTCTGACACTGTCCTTCTGGATAGAAATTTAATCACTTAGGAAAGCAACCTAGTTGCTAAAGACTTAGATGGTGCCTTTCCCTACGCATCTACTGCTCATTTGCACTGATTTAATCAATGGATGTACAGTATACAGGTATGAGTATAAAATCAAGCTACTCCATCAAACTTACCTTACTTATTTTTAATCACGTTAAGAAACTACACATTTGTTACAAATTCATTAAGTATAGATCCCTGCCAGTCAAGAGTACTTTGGGTTTGATTATGACTTTCTGCTTCTTATCATTTCATTGTTTCTTAACAACTACTTCCTACTACTGAAAATAAAAATTGGTACCATGTTCAGTAATGTAGGTTTATACACAGAGTTGGAGTATGAGATATGGCATAATACACAATGAATCATGACCTGCATGTAATAAACGGTTGGTAGATGAAGAATCACATGCTAAACTGGCAGGAAATTCATGATCACAAAGGGCTGTTTTCTCTGTGGCTATGGAGACATCATTGAACATCTTTCTCAGCTATGTATTTTGCTTATTACACCATTCTATCCTCTTGTGCATTATTAGGAGAAAAAAGTCAATACTGTAATAGAAATACATAACATAAAAGAGGATATCAAGGAGCAATGTGCACAATAAACAGCAGAGAAGAAGATACTACGAAGCTTACAATGCCAACGAGAACACAACTCAAAGATATAAAAGAGTCTGTATTGCACTTGTTTGCATCCTGAAACCATTGTTTTCCAACCCTGCATCCCCTCAGAGATCACTCAGGTCCACTGCATCAACTCTCTGCTCTAGATCGTCTTTCTCCTCGTCTTCCTCTTGCTCATCGTTCCTCTCCTCCACCTTCCGCACGATGTTGAGATTCCGCCAGCTCTTTGGTTCAGCTTTTCGGAGTTTTATTTCTACCTTGGTTGCAGCTAGGGTCATGCTGCTCTGTTTCTCATCAATTAGCTGAAAAGAGAAATCAAAGGGTCTAAATCAGTACTCAACAGAATTTGAAAAACCTAAAAATGCAAGTCTGAACTTCCCTTACGACCTTGTCAGGTATTGGGTAACACAGGGCAAGGTCCACTTCTAGGTGGCACAGGGAACTTTTGTAGCAAATCATCTTCACAGACTGACACTGAACATTACATCTTTTTATATCCTGTACATGGCTGAGGCAATTTATACTGGTGCTAAAAATATACAAATAATAATATCAATGTGTAACAGGCATCTTAAACTGCTCATACGAAGTGCTACCAAGCCTGCAATGCCATTTAAAATACAGCCCAAGGCTACCACACAGCAGAACATCTAGACTAATTGACCAGCCTACATCATTATTGGCAACGCATGATAAAAAAAACTATCTAACTCTTGGGGATTCAAACTGATGCACTATACACACAACCATCACCACAAACAGGAATTTCAGAGGACAAACACCTTATGGCTTACTTCACCACTAACCATTATGAGTATACTACATGGCTTCCTTTTCTCAGTATGAAATTTGAAAGAAATACTCCATCCATTCATCATCCAATCCTATGTCACCCCATAAGGAACATTGGAACCCAAGGCTAGGCAAGTTGGTCCTGACATTTAAGATGAGAGTGACCAGCCTCACTCATCCCTGAGTGGCATTACGTGAGCAATAAACCCCAACTACCCCTTGGATACAAAACTACTTTATCTTATTACTTAAGGTAAAGTAAGCACATTTAAAATTTTTCTAATGCCCATACTCATACAACTATTCCTAGGCAACTCCCTGCCAATATTACTAATCCATATTTACTGTATTAAAGCAATAATCATTCAATCATCTTGAGCAGCAGACATTTTTCCCCATTTTATATTCAGTCTATGCATAATTAAAGTACTACACCACACACATACACAGCTACATGCACAATGCTTCATGGCATTATAATACTTCATTCTACCATCTTCTTGGTATACAGTACACTCCATCACTTTTCTCCAATTCCCCTTGTGTCAGCACTGTAGCCCTGTATTACAAACCTACAAACATATACATGTCTAATATTACTTAACAAAACTGTCCAGAACTTACTCCTTCAAGCTCAATATCTAGGGTAAATAGTGCCCCATCTCCAAAGACAATATTAGCATTAAGCCTGATGGGGTTGACCTCGACAAAAGTGGCAGTAGGGTTGGCCAGCTTGGCATACACAGCGATGCACACATGGGTCCCTGTCTGGTGCCAATCATATCTACATGCTGCCACTTTCTTTGCATCCTGGTCAGGAAAAAAAAAAAAAAAAAAAAAAAAAAATGAAGGATTAAATTTGGTAGTGGTAAGGACTAAATTTATTTTATATTTGGAAATAGTAAGAACTTGACTTTCCTTTATTTGGTAAGGGTAGAGACTAATTTTCCTCAGTTGGTAATAGTACACATTATTTTTTTCTTAAATTTGGTAATGGTAAAGGCTTAAACTTTCATATATCTGGCAATGGTAAGGGCTACATCTACTTGAACTGTTCAATACACTGATGTATTATTATTGTTACAGCCTGACAACATTATTTTGCAAGAGAATTTTTTAACTAGAAAGGATACATAACTTGCAGTAATTCCTTCACTACCACAGGGTTCTACTAAGGTGAATAAAACTGTCTGATAACAACATGAATACAAGGAAAAAACAGTAATGAACTGAAGGGGGTATTAATATGCTCTATCAGATAAGCATACAGAATTTCCTGTATATATACACACACAGGGAAATAGCAATAATTGTTAATTGCAGCAGTTATCAACATTATTGTTCTTTGCAGCTGCCATTAATGTACACCAGATAATTGTTTATAATACTGGTATTTACAGATTTAAGTTAATATAACTACACTGTAGAGATAAATACCATAAGTTAATGTAGCTATACTGTAGACTGTAGACATATACCATGTACCTGCTGTATACTGTGAAGTATTTTGATGTAAGTTAATGTAACTATACCAGAAAAAAAATAACAAATAAAGGCATCTGCAACTCATGTGTTAAAATAAAATGGATGGGAGCAATTTACCAATTTGACCCAACAATGGTGACCAGAGGAACAGCCAATTTGCTCAAGGAACTCTGAGAAGTCTGTGGTCTTCTTTTGACAGCAGGTCCAATATTTCAAGCCTTCATGAAACACTGGGGTCCCTGGGTGGTACTTGCACATCTCTAGGTTACTGTGTTCTCCATCATAAGTCTGAAAGAAAGCAGCCACTTTATTTAAAAAAAAAAAAAAAAATGGATACCATACTCTGGACTACCTTAACATGTATACTTAGGTGGGGAAAATGTACTGTCAAAGAGGTGAATACTCTTTACCAGGACTGAGAACTATAGCTCTTTAATCATAAGCACTCCATTACCAAAACAGAAAAACAGTACTGGTATGGAACTGGTGTATACAAAACAGGAAGTTAACATTTACGATTTTAGTTTATAATTTTACAAAAATGCAGCTCTCACAGATTAATAAGACAAATCAACCTTGTGTGTACTAACCGCCTTGCAGCCATTGTTTTTACAGCTCTCCCCAACCTTCACACCGGCCTCAGTCTTCTCACCAGCTGATTCATTTTCCAACGTCTCCTTTTTTACATTTTTCTCTAGAGCCTATAAAAATAAAATAGTTGTCTGAATACTGAATTTTTCTTTTAGAGACTGTATTATATAAAAATAGTGAGATGTCTGAACACTGACTTTTTCTTGAGTACCATACGCTGCTTGAACACAGAAATATACAGTATAACTTCATTTGGATCAGCTCTTTTGCACTTTGGATGGCAAAAATTGTACAATACATCTTCATTATATATGTTTTTTTTATTTTTTTTTGTTAAATATATAAATCTGCTGTAAACTGCAGAAAAATGGCCTAATAAACTTCCACTGCTACCTGTAAAGATGATATGCTAGTTTGCTCCAGTAAACAAAATCAGATGTATGATGCATGTGGTGGTATTTTGGAACACATATCTGACTATCCAGTATCACATTAAGTAAAGACTACATATAACTGATGATTTTTTCATTCTACTGGTATACTGAAAAAAAAAAAAAAAAAATAGATATATGAAGAAATTCCTCCTGAAACTTTCCATACACCGTACTGGTACTGTATACCTTATACTATTTTTTTTTTTTATAAATCATGCAAGGTAATGCCATACAGGAACTATTGCCAGATTACTTCTAAATGTAATTTTACAATGAGATATAGTAACAGTGCAATATGGTTTTCAATCATAATTCTACAAGTCATACTTGAGATGAGAGGGCCAAACTAGAAACACTAATACACAAACTGTTTTTATACAACTAATAGGCAACACATTAAATAATTAATAACTATTATAAAATTTGGCAGAAAGATACATTCCATTTACAGTACCTTATCTATACAGTATTTGGCTGGACTGTATGAGCTTAAAAACACACACACACACGAATTAGTTATCATCATCATCATCCAATCCTATGTTGCCTCATGAGGAGCATAGGAGCCCGGAGCTAGGCAAGTTGGTCCTGACATTTAAGATGAGACTGACCAGCCTCACTCATCCCTGAGTGGCACTACATGAGCAATATACCCCAACCATCCCTTGGATATAAACCTGCACAGGCTCAATCCGACTAGAGAGCCTTAATTACCCACTGAACCACCAGGTGCCATAATTTGGTTATAAGGTTACTACCCAATGTAGTAAATGGTTTCCTGGTGTACAGGCAATCATTTGGCTTGTCACTCAGTGTAAAGCTACCTGTACAAGAGGAAAGAACGATGGAAAGAAAGACAAAAAAGGGAGTGTAGAGTCACACACAGGCAGGAGGAGGAAAGAATGAAGGAAATAAAGACAGAATAGGAAGGAAGGAAATAAGAAAGGAAGAGTGGAAAGGGCAGACACCCAAGAACAGCACTACATCGATTGAGTGGATGGTGGGCGGCACCACCTACCACAAACACAAATTAGTACAAATTAGATTTTCTCAGGACTACTGCTTACATACAGTACTGGAAATATGTATTTACTGTATTGCCTGATGCTGCACACTGTTACAAGTGGCTCTGACAAAAAGATATTAGACTATATACTAATCTTTTCACTTTGATGGGTCTCTACTAGGTGAATTAAATATCTCTCGGAAATACCAACAATTAAAAAAAGGTGTAGTTATACTAAAGAGGTTACTGGAGACTGTTCCTGTCCCTTTCACTAAGAGGGGTATCTAATAACCTATATATAATGGCTGTCTGGCAGAAGCAATAAAAGTAACAAATCACACTGAAGACATTTACAAGCATTATATGTTAACAGTAATAGTCCTGTAATCTGAATGGCAGGGGACCGAAGGTCTTTTGGACTACTGGGAGGGATCTGTGAAAACATTAGAAATATGTACATGATCATTAGATAAACACTTTACCAGAAATACACAGAAGTGTAGCTGAATACAGTAGTTGTAGACAAAGGCCAGAAAAAATAGAAAAATTTCCTTTCGAAAACTCTGGAGTGTTGGGATACCTGGAATATTGGTGGTTGGATCGGAGGACTTTTACTGTACTGTCACTTGTACCACTCTAATAAACTGTGAAAATATAAGCCTTAACCCTTAAGAGACCGGTGTTCGCGTATTCAGTCCAAGAGGTACAAGTGGCAAAGAGATAGCAGTCCGCATATGCAGTCCTGTCATTTTTCAAAGTTGCGAGAGCATTGAGGCAGCTTCCCATGCTCTATGGAGGAGTATCATGACAATGACAAACCCTCCCCATCCCCTCACCACAGTAATATTATACCTGTATTTTTAAATATACATATATATATTTGAAACATGTTATTCTACATAAGTGCCTCCGTGTAATAGCCAAAATACATTGCGGTAACAGTGACGCGACAGTGACATGATTTGTGATATTATCATCATTATTATTATAATATGGAGTGGCCAGTTTATTGGAAAATTGTGTTTTAAAATGGTTTTGAAAATGTATATCATCGCAAGTGTGTGGTACAAGTATTGCTGCGCCAATACAGTGAAATATTGTATACCTACCACAGTGATCACTCAGTGAATGTTTACAGTATGTGCAATGCTGAATAGTAATTATAATGTGAAAATCAGAGTGTAATAAGCTCTGGGTAACAGTCATGGGAGTGAAAATAATGTGATTTTAGTACACCTTCTAAAATCACTGCCTCTCCAATGAAAGTTCAGGTAGTCCGCAATGCCACCTCATAGAAGACCTGAGGGTATGTATTTTCCAATGGTACCTCATTTTTTACTCTAGCATTACTCATTATGTTTTAACAAGGGTTTAAAAGTTTGTTTACATTTGGCCAATTATACCACTCCTCAGGGTGTCACAACATGTGGACACCACCCTTTAGGGGGTTAAACACAAACCCTCGTTGTACTCAAACTAACCTGTTTTAACGACTGTGTAACAGTGACGGGAAGTCTAGTCACAGGTGAGTTAAAGTCTGGCCGGGGAAGAGAGGGTGCAGGCTTGGGTGCCTCCACTGTAATCACTTCGTCTTTTGTCGCCTGGTCCACTTTAGGCCGCCGGGGCTCCTCAGGCTTATCTGGGTTGTGTCTACCTTTTGTACAGCCCTGAAATGATCATGATGATAAAAGAATTATAACCTACATTTGGAATTTCCCCCCCCCCCACTCCTCCATCCTTCTTCCCATCCATCCTTTTCTGCCTTTCTTTCCTTTATTCTTTCCTCTTCCTTCTGCCTGTGGGTGACTCTACACTGAGCTACAAGCCAAATAGTTACCTGTACACCAGGAAACCCATTTACTACACTGGGTGGTAACCATACAACCAAATTTTTCTTGGAGCCTGGTGGTTCAGTGGGTAATTACAGTGCTCCAATCGGACTGAACCGGTGAAGGTTTATATCCAAGGGATGGTTGGGGTTTACTGCTCATGTAATGCCACTCAGGGATGAGTGAGGCTGGTCACTCTCATCTTAAATGTCAGGACCAACTTGCCTAGCCTCGGGCTCCTAGGCTCTTCATGGGGCAACACAGGATTGGATGATGGATGGATGGATGGATTTTTCCAGTGGGAAGATAAAAGTCTCCGCCCATCTTACACCATCTACAGGTTTGAACAGGAATGGAACGTGCAAATTTATATATACAGTGTTCCATGAAATGTGTGCCAAACATCAGATTTTTCTTGGACTAGTATTATGCTATACCACCATGAGTTCATTTGGCAACTGTTACAAAGCTTTAGTTAATAAAGCCTTATGGGTGAATTATGGGAGACATCACACCTGCCCATAAGGTGTTCAGTAATTGTATCTCAGTAATGCTGAGAATCTGACCAGTGTTGATATAGCATTTGTAATTAAAAAAAAAAATTAGTTCAAGATTAATGTTTTGAAGTTTGAGTCACGTTTCATAGGAGAGGGGATGTGGAGGGAAAAGCAAGTGCGAAGCAGCTTGCTCTGATGTAGATGGTTATGACGATACTGTTGTTTAATTACCTAGCTATGGCATAAAAAAAAAAATGTTTAACATAAATAATATCTCATTTTATTTTACGTGTTGCATCAAACATTTGAATGGTTTAACATGAAACCATTTGTATTACACTGGAGACAAATTAATTTGTTCAGTGACATGGTTTTTGTCCCCTTTAATATGGTGGTATTTTTACATTTTTTTCTTGCAACCTCCTAATGATTTTCTTCAACTTAGAAAAAAAAAAAATGAAATGTTACAGAGAGATATATCTATATCTAGTTCCTAAAAAAAAGAAAAAAAAATCACCCAATCTAAATAACAACTTCAGGTAACAAAAATAAAACAGACAGTGAGCAATGCATCCTCAGAGTGAAGTGGGTAACACTGAGACATTATAACAGGAGACTCAATACAATTTATGCACCATTTCATCAAATACTGATTTTAAAATGCAGTTACATACCTTTGTATTTAAAAAAGTAGTAAAATCGGTGCTTTTTTTATTACAACACGACCACCCCTTGTATGCATCGTGAAATATCGGAGCTCCTGGGTGATATTCACATGCATCTGAAAAAGTTATGCATGTTAGCCAAAGCAACCAGGACACTGTGACTGAAATGGAAACTGTTTTATTTTAAAATTTTTTGATATGACTTATACTGCAATTTTCAAAGACTATAAACCTACTGTTCAAATGACTAAAGATTACAATTTATAGTGTACCTGAAACTCACTGTATGGTACCACAAAAACTTACAAAATACAGTATATCAGTAAACTGAAGCAGATGCAATGACTAAAAAATCAGTTGATACAGCATCAACTCAATAAAATGACTGAAGTTCTTAAGTCAGGCCATTAGACACATGAACCAATCTGCTGGATAATAATACAGTCTACTCCCAAACCCCTGAATTTCAGACAATATTTGAGTCAGTATGGCACAACAGTGACGGAGCTGCTTATAATAACTCATGAAGTAACTTACTAAAATAGTGCCACCACTGACATCAGATTATGTCAACACTGGCTATGTTTGATTGGAATTACAATCTCCCAATGTTTAGAATTATTCAAACACTACTAAAAATCTACTGAAAATCCCATGGTGTCCAAAACCAAACACTTAAACTTGTTCCCTATAACTTTTAAGGTGCCTAGGACACACAGCCTTGATCTAAAACCCAGCTTCCAAAAATTCTAGCTGTATATTTGAAGGCTTCAGTCTGTTATACACGTATAAAAACTACAAGAACCTCTTCGTAAGCCAATCAGAATCTAATTACATTTTTCAACCGGTGTATTACCTTGAGATGCCGCACCAACCACCAATAACAGTCTGCTACTCACCGTCTGAATTTTCCTCTATATGAAACTTCTGGCCGCAGCCTTTATTATAGCACTGAACTAACGTCATTCTGGATTAGAACTAGGACGAAAGGGTGTGAGACAGAACAGTAAATGCGCTTTTATGTCCTCGTTGGAAATGCCTCTTCTGACGGACTAAACCCTCGAGATCTGTGTTCACGCAGCACCATGAAAACATTGCCTAAGCCTCGTCTGTATCATCTCCCACCAAATGAATATCATAATACCTTTTTACTTCGTCAAATATAGTAGTAAGTATTGAAAAGTCCAAGTAAAGAAGATATTCAGTCGAATATCATTGATCAGTAGTAATAATTAAAGAAAATATACGAAAATTCGTATTAGTTAGTAAGTTCAAGTCAGAGTTAAGATTTGAAGGAAATTTAGGAAGATAAGTGTTCGTTTTCTGTAAGGTAGGAGAATATTCTAGATAAGCGATACTGAAACATATGTTCTGAGTAGAGCGACATGGTTATTCATTAAAGAGTTAATGTAGAGCATTTGGGTGCTTTATGATGTTAGTAATACGATACTAGGTGTATTCTAAATTTGTGTATTAGCACGTGGACTAACATTACCAAAAGTTCACAGCAAGGATAATTACGTTAGCAATACCCTAAAAAATAAGAAAATTTGTATTAGTTCTTCACATGTTCATACTTTTCCAAAGTTCAAGATAAAACTTGACAGTCCATGGCAACCGTTGTCATCCATTGATCTCTTTATCAGTGATGACTCAAAAGTAGCAGTTTCATAAGTGTATTTTATTACCATTGCTTTGTAGATTTATATATCTTATTATTTGTTTTACGTAAGTTCTGATGATAGTTACTGAAATTATTGGTGGAATACAATAGAATAAGAAAATGCAAATATTTACGAACGCTGTTGTCTTCCCGCGCAACTCAATCGGCAGCTGGAGGTAAACAACATTGTTACGCCAGCTTCACACCACAGCGTATTTCCTGCATTTCCATATCTTTTCAGCGATGACAGGACTCTTGGACAGCTGCGAGGAGTTCTTTGGGACACGAGATCTGTACAAGGTTTTGAATGTGGACAAGAAAGCGTCAGAAAATGAGTGTGAGTATAACATTTAGTGTTTTCTTTGTCAAATGCTTAAAAAATGACGTCACTTGAGACCACTCCCCCCTTTCATTTTTGTAAATGTGATGCATTCATTTGTGAGTGTTGGCAGTTTGTTAGAGTGTTAACGCCACAGTTGTGTTTTTTACGATTTCTCAGTTTCTTCTGAAGTACCATGTATCAGATGCTATGGTAACTGTACCCGGTATAAAACTTCACAGTGCCGTTTTATTTAGTTTTGATTTAATTCCTTGATTACCTACCTTTATGGTGGTATCCACATAGGAGATTGGGAAGCTTAGAGATATCAGTATCTCATGTAGGCACATTGTATGGGATGGTGGAAAGTGAAGTAAAACTGAGGTCATGATATTTTTTGGCAGAAATTTTTCCTGGTCACATTGGTTGTCCTGGTCAAGTCTCATCCAGCCAGAAGAAAAGGCAGAGTTGTAGCTTAGGGGCTTTAGGCATTACCAGAAATACTGATTTATTCTTCTGCTCTTTCAAAGTTAGGGTTAGTTTAAATGATATTGTAGGTAACATTAACTATGCAGAAGCTCAGCTTATCCTAACATAATGTAATTTATAGTAGAATAATATAGCTTAACATAAATTCATGGGCTAGTATGGGTGTAGGCTCCTGGGCAGGATTTAGTATGGCTTCATCCATGAAAGAACAAACTCCTTAGTCAGAATGGATCATGAGTGTAAATTTAATAAGAAACTTATCAATAGCAAGCAGTCATTGCATAGGGTAGAAAAAAGAATGAGCAGAATGTACGAGAGTAAAAAAAAAATTGATGCCCTTTTCAACTGGATTTTACTGAAAACCAAATACGAGTGGGTGAGAGATGAAGTACCACAACAGCAGAATTAAGGCAACAGCAGTCCTTGCAGTGTTATAATTTGTCAAGTTACCAGTGTATTATTTAGCACTGTATGTCACTATGGTCTTGCTGGAACCGTCATTGAGCCTTTGATTTCTTCACCATCAAGGTATTATTGACACATTACCCTCTCACATATTTAGGTGGAAATTTTACACTGTCTACTCACCTCTAGAACCAGTCTTTTTAAGATTTTCTACTGAAATGACAGTAATTGGATATACGATATATATATATATATCACATATACAGTATGCAGTTGATATAGACACCTGATTTTTGCCTTAACCTCTAATTTCAGTTATGGCACATATTTTTCTCTATCTCCAACCCACCACCAGATGATTCATTCCTCACCAGAAGAACTTCTTGTTGTGAATGAGTTAATGAAGGCTGGATCAAACTCCCTCATTTTGTAAATCTGACCTAAGGTGAATAAAGTTGTATGGAAGTACCGGTAGTAATAATAGAACAGAAAATACATCATCAGAGTGAAGGGGTTAATATGAGAATTCCCTGTGCATGGTTGGGTCACGACACATGGTTTTGTTAGTAACCTACTGTTATTTACAATTTATTAATGAAATTAAGCAACCATGCATAATGTTTGTAACTTTTGTATACATATTTGTTCTGTAATCTGATTATTCATCTACTGTACAGCACTGTAAGAAAGGCTTGTAATTTTGTTTGCATCCTGTTTGTAGCCCTTGTATACATAATACTTGTTCTGTAACTTAGGGTAATTTGTAAATGTAATCTGTTGCAGTGAAGAAGGGCTACCACCGTGTCTCCCTCAAGGTTCATCCTGACCGAGTGAACCCCAATGAAAAACAAGGTGCCACACAGAAGTTTCAAACCCTAGGAAAGGTGTATGCTATCCTGTCTGATGTGGACCGCAGGGCAGTGTATGATGAGTCAGGTGAGTGTTAGCCGTATCATTGAATTATGTTTGATCTCGGGTTGATCAATAACTTTTGTGGTATTCCAGTGACAGTATTCCCAGCCTCCTGCTTCCCCCCTCCTTTTGTGTGTGTGTGTGTGTGTGTGTGTTGTAAACATGGTAAGGTGTTGCTAAACTGTCTCTGACTGCCAAAAACAAGCATAGTGGTCAGTGAGGAGAGTACCTTGACACTGCCATAAATCAAATTGATGGCTATAACTTTGTAACTGAAGTTACAGGACAGGTATAGTGTATTAATACAGTACTGAGGTATTATTTCCACTTTTATACCAAGTAAAATTATTTACAAATTTTATTTCACTATAAAGATTCTGTATTGGTAATTAACTGCCAGAATGTTCTTTCAGTTCTTAACACAGTATAAGTATAAGGACCACTATATGTTAGTGAAGGTGCCTTTGTCTCTTTGTTAAGAGAATCCATAGCACAACCAGAGGCAAAAGTCATGAAGCTGAATACAATGGCCACTACAGGGAATAAGTAAATGATAACCTCAGTGTGAGACAATTAAATGGTCTGGGCTTTTGGAGCTAGTGTAACAGTCCATGTTATCCCTTCTGGAATACCTTGTAGGTGGTCCCAAGGTTAGGCTGCTGTTATCCAGATCATTAAACCTGTAGGAACCCCCCAGTGTCCCTTGCAGCAGTGATATGATTGAAGAACCTCCAGCCACCTCTTGGATATGAACTGTGGCACATTAATACAGTCTGTTTTTACTTAGTACTGAAGAGGGACACCTTCCCGGGATGAAACCAATATAACTGGGTGCCTCCATTTCTGGTTTTACGAATGTCTGTCACCTTCCTCCATGTTCCCCTAAAGGAGGATGGTGGAGTACAGAAGAACTTCAGCCTGCAGTTCACTGGGGTGATATTTGAAATGAACTTGGGGTGATAAAAAAGGACAGTAACAACAACAGTTCTGACTAAACCTTTGTGTATTTGCTACTGTGTATATACAGCATATATATATATATATATATGCCATTGTCTGTTTGTATTCAGGAGTTGTTGAGTAACATTCCATTGTATTGCAGTGTCTCATGCCTCCATTGCTTTGACCATGTAGGTGAAGTGGATGACGAGAACATTGCTCCTGATGACCGTGACTGGGATCAGTACTGGCGCCTCCTCTTCAAAAAGATCACCATTGAGGACATTAAGAATTTTGAGTCAGAGTACAAAGGTGGGATGGTTCACTACAGTATGTTAGTAATACTGTTTATGCAAATTGTGGGTAAGCTGAGTTATGTCAGTGATAGAAGACTTTATAGAAGTAAAGGTGATCAAAGTGAGTACTGTACAGTTTTTTCAGTGAATAAATTTGTTGATTGATCTAGGCACAGCTGGAAAAGATGTATGTAGTGTCAACTGAGAGAATAAGAATGTATAAAAATTTGGTGAGTGATGATATGGATAAGATTATGAGATAGGCCAGCCAAGGTAAGATAAACTGGACTGAAACTGATGCTCAGTGGTAAAGAAAGAAAGGTTTTAATTCTTATGCATGCTGCTGATGATGTGCTACTTGCTAATTGTGAATGAGTCTTTCTGTTGACTGGATCTGAGTTTTGCAAGTGTTTGTTAGTGGTGAGGTTTGAAAATTAATGTATGTAAGAGTAGTAGTGATAGTTATGGTTATTGAGAGAGGTGACGATGCAGTGTGCTAGTGAATGACTTGAAGTGGTGGAAGAATTTGATGTAGGTAACCTCGTGGTGACGCATTGATAGAAAAGACAGGGAGATTTGAAAACGAAGCTGAAAATTGTTAATTCTGAAACGTAAGGTGGCTTGTAAGAATATATAATAAAGGTGTTGATAAGGAAAAGGGGGGAAAAGAAAGAAAAAAGAAAACTAAGTACTGTACAGAAGTTCCAGTAGGAGTATATGAGGGTTTGTTAGTGTACACATTAAGATATGAGTATGTAAAAATATATTCTGTATGGCAGCTCTCTGTTATGGGCTAC
>JAGKTI010000166.1:0-22526 GCA_018397915.1 Birgus latro
GTTAAGGTAATAAGATTGTGATCGGAGGAGCCCAACGGAGAGAAAAGATGAACAGTGTAAGCAGAAGGATTAGTTGTTAGGAAAAGGTCAAGTATGTTGGAACTCTCTCCAAGGCGGTCAGGGATACGGGTAGGGTGCTGTACAAGCTGCTCTAGGTCATTAAGGATAGAAAAGATGTAGGCTTGTTCACCAATTGGGTTTGGAACCAGCTTCGCGACCAGTCACAGCTTTTATAACGCACGAAGGACTGTTCCAATACACCCGAGTACCTTTCGGCCTGATTTCAGCGGGAGCAGCATTCCAGAAACTGTTAGACAAACTGTTGGCTGACATACCTGGTTATGAACACTACCTAGATGACATCGTGTGCACTGGGAAAAATCAAGAGGAACATGACAAAAGGTTGGACATGGTATTGCGAAGACTTTGTGAAGCTAACGTCACCATCAACCTAGAAAAATCCGTTTTCTCTAAATCATCTATAGACTTCTGTGGGTATCGTATATCCCATGAAAGGGTATCACCAATGCAAAGCCACACACGTGCAATCATGGAGGCACCAGCACCTAAAGATGCCAAAGAACTATGGAGTTTTTTGGGGTTGTGTGGCTGTTTTTTTCAGTTCATACCAAGATACACTAGTGTTGTAAATCCTATGACTAAGCTGTTGAAAAAGGACTCTAACTATGAGTGGACGGAAGAAGTGGATCCGGCATTTAAGAATATCAAACACCAAATTTTACATTGTCGGGCTTTGCAATCTTTTAATCCACATCTAGCAACGATAGTGACTACTGATGCCAGTGATAAAGGAATTGGAGCTATTCTGTCTCAGAAGAATGAAAGAGGAGAAGAACGAGTGGTATCATTTTGGAGTCTGCAATTCACAGAAAGCAAGGGTAAATATTCAGTGTCTGAAAAAGAAACTCTTGCAGCAGTAAGTGCAGCAGAAAGGTAGCAAGTATATTTGTGGGGAATATTCTTCACATTACGAACTGATCATTCAGCACTCACCTCTGTCCTTTCGTCTAAATACTCTGGTCATGAGGGGGCTAGAATTGGGCACTGGCAATCCCGGTTAATACCTTATTCTTACAGAGTAGAGTATACTCCAGGGAAGAACAACCCTGGTGCAGATGCACTGTCTCGACTTCCGGTCACAGGAGAACAATACCTAGAAGGTGATGAAGATTCTGAAATTATAGCTACAGTAGAAACAGAGGGAGGAGCCACCATAACCGAACAGGAGCTATGACTGGCCACTATAAATGATCAAGAAATTAGTAAGCTAAGGCTGCAATTAGTCCGTGGATTTCCAAGGTCTGCAAAACAATGCTATGCTGATCTGAGACCCTACTCCCAGTTCCGGCATGAACTTAGTGATGCAGATGGAATTGCTATACGAGGATCTCGCCAGGTAATCATTTCTACTTCACTGCGGAGCCGTTACATAGATCTGGCCCATGCTTCCCATGATGGTGAGGTGTGGACGAAACAACTACTTCAAAGCCTAGCATGGTGGCCAGGGATGGATAAAGCTGTGGAAGATCGGGTGCGCAATTGTAATCAGTGCCAAAACAGCAACAAAGTCTTGGTGCAGGATACAAGGATGGCTCCACTACAACCTGTACCATTACCAGAGAAGTGTTGGTCAAAGTTAGGAATTGATGTGGCTGGTCCAGTTGAAGGGGCCCATAGTTTTTCACATTTTGCTATCACATTGGTGGACTATAAGTCAAAATGGGCGGAGATTGGATTGACATCCCAGATAACAACATCCAGTATAATCACATTCCTGAACAGTGTGTGGTCGAGAGAAGGATTCCCTGAAGAGATAGTTTCTGATAATGGGCCTCAATTCATTAGAAAGGAACTTAAAGAGTATCTACAACACAAGAGTATTAAGCGCACATACTCGAGTTTGTACTGGCCTCGTGGGAATGCTGCAGTTGAAAGGTTCAATCGTACATTTAAGACCTGCCTCATGGGATTACGTCCAGGAGTCAGATTTCAGGAACAAGTAAGGTGTCAATTGGCACATTATCGGGCTACTCCTCACTGCACAACTGGAAAATCACCATCAGAGATGTTACATGGTCGTCTAATGAAGCTTGGGCTACCTGTTCTTTCATCCGGTGAAGGTACAGACAAGGAAGTCAAGGAGAGAGTAAATAACCAACAAAGAAGGAACAAGCAAAACTACGATACTAAACATTGGGTGAAAAAGCCTGATTTCAAACCAGGGGAGTATGTACATGTTCGGCGTCATGGGAATATTCCTAAGATGTTTCCACGTTACCGTAAACCTGTACAGATTGAAGAAAAACTGGGTCCTGCTACATCTGTCCTAAGTGATGGTACAAGGAGGAACGCCTCTCATTTAGCTCGCACACAACTTCCAGTCCAAGGCCTTGGTGACGATGTGGTCGACGTGGAGAGGCAAGTTCCATTATCAAATGAGAACAATGATGATTTATTAGGAGGGAATCTGGATTGTCATGATGGAGATTTCAATCAGAGGCCACCTGAAGATGCTCAGGATACTGATCAGAATAGGTTGGAAAACGATAGTAATGACCGGGGGTTGCCACCAACCAGGTGCGGTCGCATTGAGTATTTGTTTCCTCTTCTCACGACACTATGATTAGGTTAAGTTGTTCCACCAATAGCTTTTGCAATAGTGAATCTTGAGCTTTCCACCATTCTTCCCATTCCACAGTGGTGGGGAGAGGGACTCTTGGGTTCCAGGGCTTCTGACCAAGGGAACTGGACCCATCCCTCCAGTGCTTGGAAGTTCTTGAGCTGAAAGGTTTCTGTGCAGACCAGTCTGTCTTTCTTTCTCATTTATTGTTGTTATCCTTTTCGAGGGCGACCGAGAGAATCACTGCAGCTCTTTCAGTGCTGTTTGCAATGGTAAAGAATGATTAACTGAGTGTGGCTCTTAGTTCCCAAGCCCTGTCCTTGATTTTGTGGGCTAGATAGTCCAGGGGAGTGTTGATTACCTTGCAGCCCTTTGGTAAGGCAAATCAGTCTATTTTTAAGAGGTGGCCCAAGACGGTCTTGTCTACGACACTGACAGCTTCTTCATGGCCGAAGAGGGGTTGGGATGTCAAGGCCATACTAGGATGGGAGGTTGGTCACCATGTCATACTGGGCGAAAACCCTGAAGTCTGTTTCGTTGTCCGGCTCAGAGTCCAGAAGGTGAAGCCGGATGTCAGGAATGGGGACAGGAGGGAGGGGGGAGAGTCGAGATACTGTACTTGTGTCGAGAGAGGACATAACTAGAAAGAGCTTCGTTTCAAGGATCAGTCAGGGATGGGATCCAGAACAGGATCTGGCAATGGAGGCAGATCAATTGAAGTCAAAGTCCTGGGAAAGGATATTTAAAAGAACCTAGCCTGATAGACATTTCTGTTTCAAGGATCAGTCAGGGATGGGACCCAGGAAAGGATCTGGCAATGGAGAAAGGTCTACATGGAGCCAAGGTCCTGGGAAAAGATATTTAGAGGAACCCAGCCTGATAGGCATTATGGTCACAGAATCTAAATAAGGGATTCCAGACGGAGCCTGAAGGGCATCCTGAGAATTTTGAGACTAGTCAGGGTGGCAGTGCAAAAGAGGCATTGATTGCTCCTTATGCAAGGATATTCCTGAAAGAGAAAATGTCGGTATAGAAGAATTTGGGGGCAAAGAGGAAAAGAGTGTTTTTTATTTGTTTTTCCTTGGTCCACTGATGTATAGTCTTATTTTATTTAGTTAGAAAGCTGTGGAAGAAATGACTGGAGAGAATGAATTCCATTTTAAAAAAATCCATATCCAGATGTACTGTGGGGTTAGGTTCAGTATGATTAGCGGCTTGATCTATATATGCCAACAGATTCGTATATCTGAATACAGTTTGTACTGTATGTGTCCAGTATTAGCTTTTTGTGTGAGGAAATGGGTTATAAAGTAAGTAAACTGGACTTTTCAGGTTACCGCGGACGAGAGAGAAATGGTTCTATCAGAGCGGCGCACGACGTATCATTATGTTGTTGAAATCCTTAGGAGGGATGCCTCTGGGTCAACCCGCCTCAGTAGTAGTATGGTCAGACCAAGCCAAGAGTGCGGGTTGGGCGGGGCCCACACCCGCCCACAGTGGTGCCATGTTTCCCAAACCCGCGATGTGAAACGGCTGTTATATATGTAAAAGGCACTACAAATAAGGTAAACACATATGAATACAATTTTAACATATGTATTATAATATATGAAAGAACAGAAAACTTATTATGCATAAAATATTTATATGGCAATACAGAAATGTGGCATAAATATTTAACAGTGTTGCTAAAAAAAAGTAGTCACTTTTATTGGCTTCTACCATAGTTCTGGGGTGGGTAATAATGCCACAATTATGGTTATACGATAATGTGCAGGAATGTAAGTAAAAAGATGCCAATTTCTTAGTAAAAAAAAAAAAATCATTAAACCCTCGTGACCGGCAACACACTGACCGACTCTCACCTTGGGAAAACCTTCCTCGTGTGTGTGTGTGTGTGTGTGTGAGAGAGAGAGAGAGAGAGAGAAAATAAAGTCATGTTTACAATATGTACAATATAATGTAAAAGAAAATAACCAAAATGTATACTAAAATGAGAGAGAGAGAGAGAGAGAGAGAGAGAGAGAGAGATTTTGTATATTTGAGTGTTTCCTTGTATAAAATGTTTGTGTGTGTGTATTTACCTATTTGTAGTATACAGGAATTGAGCTAAGCTCGTGTTGTCCCATCTCCATATCTACATTCATCTAATCTAGTTTTAAATACATGAATGTTTTTCGCCTGCACCACCTCTTCGTCTAAGTCATTCCAAATACTTATGCTTCTATTCGGGAAACTGAACTTTTTGAGATCATTAAGACATCTACTTTTCCTCAACTTGAAGCCATGACCTCTTGTTCTTCCATCATCCAACACAAAAAGATCCTCTCTATCCACCCTTTCCAATTCTCTTACATTTCTAAATATCGTGATCAAGTCACCTCTTTCCCTTCTCTCGTGCAATGTTGGTAACTTCAGTTTTTCCAATCTCTCCTCGTAGGTGAGTTCCCTTAAACACGGTATCATCTTCGTTGCCATCCGTTGGACCCTTTCTAGTTTAGCAATATGCTTCTTCAAATGAGGTGACCATACCACCGCCGCATACTCTAGTCTTGGTCTTATCATGGTCACTATCAACTCCCTCAACATATCTTCATCCATATAATTAAAAGCCACTCTCATGTTGGTCAGTAATCCATAAGTTCCCCCAATAATTTTGTTTATATGCTTTTCTGGTGACAAGTCATCCCGAATAATCACTCCCAAATCTTTCTCATCCTTTCTTTTACTAATCATCTCATTGCCCATTTTATATGTCCAGTGTGGTCTTCTTTCACTTATACCCATTTCTAATACATGACACTTCTTGGCATTAAAGTCCATTTTCCAAGTCTGGCTCCAGCTGTGTATTTTGTCCAAGTCCTCTTGCAGTTCTTTACAACTATCAATACATTTAATATGTTTCATAATTTTAGCATCATCTGCAAACATACTCATGTAACTATTCAAACCCTCTGGCAAATCATTTACATATATCAGAAACATTACTGGGGCCAAGACAGAGCCCTGGGGTACTCCACTAGTCACATTTCTCCATTGTGATACCTTGTCTCTTATTACTGTTCTCATCTGCCTTCCTATCAAATAATCTCCCATCCACTTTAATAGTTTCCCATGCACCCCTCCAAATGTCCTCAACTTCCACAGTAGTCTCTTATAGGGTACCCTGTCAAATGCTTTCTTAAGATCCAGATAGACACAGTCTGCCCATCCCTCTCTCTCCTGTATGACATCTGTTACCCTACTGTAGAAACTTAGTAGGTTAGTAATACATGATCTTCCTTCCCTAAAACCAAACTGTCTTGGTGTTATCACTTCATTATCTTCTAAATACTTTATCCATCTTTTTCTAATAACTTTCTCACAGATTTTACAAACAATACTAGTAAGTGACACAGGTCTATAATTAAGTGGATCCTCCCTATCTCCTCCCTTAAAGATTGGCACAATACTTGCTCTTTTCCAATCTTTAGGTAACTGTCCCTTTTCAAGCGAGGTTTTGATAATGACATAAACTGGCCACGCTAACTGATCGGCACATTCCTTCAGGATCCATCCAGCCACACCATCTGGTCCCATTGCTTTTCTCACATCCAAATCCTTCATCAGCTGTAGCATCTCATCCATGTCAACTGTTTCGGTCATTCTCGTCAGCCTGGGTTCCATTTCAGGCTCCCTAAATTCATCTTCCAATACATAAACTGACTGTAGCTTGTTGTTCATTATTTCACACAAGTCTTCCTCTCTTCGTATGTTTCATCTCCATCCCTCAGTCGTATTATACTGTCCTTAACTTTCATTTTGCCATTTACAAACCTATAAAATAGTTTTGGCTCATTTTTACAGTTAGATACAATATCTTTTTCGTATTTCCTTTCCTCTTCTCTCCGTATCCTTACATATTCATTTCTAACCTGCTTGTACTCCTCCCAGGCCCTTTCACTATACCTTCTTCTCACTTTCTTCCATGCTTTTTTCCTTGCCTCTTGTGCCATCCTACATCTGTTGTTAAACCATTCTTTCTTCCTTTCCATAGCTGCAGAAAATTTTGGGACATACTTAGTAACTCCTGTTTTATATAATTCTATCAAAAACTCATATTTCTCATCAACATTTGTGATCATATTCATTTTACTCCATTCTACATTTTGGAAAAAGTTTCTCAGGGAAGCAAAGTTCTTCCCATAATTGTATCTATTTTCTCTGTGTTTTTCATCTCTTTCTCCTTTCCTCACTCCTACCACATCCATCTCAATTACCAGATGATCACTTTTACCAAAGGGGCAATGGTAGGTTATGTTCCTCACATCATTTCGGTCCTTTGTGAATAATAGGTCAAGCCTGGATGGTTCATCAACACCCCTAATTCTTGTGTTTTCTTTCATCAACTGGGTTAACATGTTTTCCATCATCAATTCCATTAATTTATTTCCCCATGATTCTTCATTGTTCCCAGCATCCATACTTTCCCAATCAACTTCTCTACAGTTAAAATCTCCCATTAATATTATTCTATTTCTTCGTTCAATTAACATTTCTAGCCTAATAATGGATTCACTTATCAACTGTTCGTAATCTTCCTTTGTCCATGCCCTAGTTTTGGGGGGCATATAAAAAACTATTACATCCGTTTTTTCTCCATAATTGTCCTCTATTTCAACTCCCAAAAGTTCAGCCTTAGTATTTTCAATTTCTATATTCTTTACTCTTAGGTCATTATGGGTTAATATCACTATTCCTCCCCCAAATTTGCCTTCTCTGTCCTTTCTCCAAATCTTATAATTATTCCAGCCAAATAATTTTATATCGACATCTCGGGGCAATTTAGTCTCTACTAGGCAAACAATTTCAGGTTTATTTTCATTTAAGTAGTCTCCAATTTCCCCTTTCTTAGATATTAATCCATCTACGTTACTATACATGATGCTCAGATTTGCTGCACTGTTGTTATCTTTACTCGTTCTTCTCTTTTTCATATTCATATCCATCCCCTTTGTTTCCTTCACGTCTAGTTCTTCACATACCACTTCCTTGCCTTCATATCCATCACTCTCCAAAAAAAAGTTTTACGTTCTTCCTCTGTCCTCCTGTCATTTTTTTCCTTTACTTGGTCCTTCAAAGATTTTAAGACTTCTCTTTCTTCTTCATTCAAGTCTTTTCTTACTATAATATTTTCCATTCCTGCCTCTTTACTTAGTTTCCAGGTCACCTTAAGTATGTCATTTACAACACTTTCTGAAGACATCTTAACTCTCATTGGTCTTGCTTCCCCTTTCTTATATGGCCCTATCCTCCTTACTTCCTCAATTTCTTTTTCCCACTTGTTTCCTTCGGGATCGATCTTGTCCAGTATTTGCCTCACCTGATTTGAGTCTCTCTCGAGTCTCACAGACCTAACTTTTTCTTCTTCCTCCCTGTTTCCAAATATTATCACACATCTGTTCCTTTCTACTGTTTCTCACACTATTTTCTCTTTTTTCTTCAATATTTTCACTACATTTTCTTCCATTTTTTTCTTGTTCATTTCCCTTTCTTCCTGAATAATTTCCCTTAAACTGACTACTTCTTTCTGTTCTTCTTCCACATGTGCCCATTTTGCCTTTTGCTCTTCTAACACACTACTTACCTTCTCTGTTTGGTTACTGCTTTCTTCTAGTTTTCTCCGTAATTCAATATTTTCTCGTTTTAAATTCTGGATCTCCTGGTTCGCTGTCTCATTGGCCTGTATCAAACTCTGTATAGTATTTTCGGTCTTTTCAGGCATGTCTCTTGACACTAGATCCTCCACTTTCTTTTCTAGACCACTAATTCTCATAATCAATGTTTTAACCAGGTCCATTACATTTGTTTCACTGTCAAATCCTGGGAATTCCGGTTCTCGAGTGTTTACATGGTCGGCCATCTTTAAGGTCGGTTACAGTACTAAACTTAACAGCTGTTCCCAAAATTCCTATAAAAACATTCATGTATACTTAATGACAACTGTTCTTTACATTTTTGATAGACTATAATAACTTGCAATACTTGAAATTATTAACAAGACTGGAGACAGGACAATTCCTGAAAACTACTAGGGTTTGTTGAGGCGGTTTGAAACACGTCTTCTCGCTGAGGCTGCCACTCCGTGTGTGTGTGTGTGTGTAAGAGAGAGAGAGAGAGAGAGAGAGAGAGAGAGAAATAGTCAAATTTACAATATGTACAATATAATGAAAAAGAAAATAACCAAAATGTATCCTAAAATACCATAGATGAGAGAGAGAGAGAGAGAGAGAGAGCAGCCCTGGAGCAGGGTTGAGAGCATTGTCAGGCTGAGGGAGAGATGGAGGAAGGGAGGGAAGAAGGGAGGGAGAGAATGACTGAATGAAAGAAAACAAATCATGGCGCCCCAACAGCGAGGTCATCTCGCGCCATATGTAAAACAATAATAATTTTTTAAATATAGAGCAGGGTTGAGAGCATTGTCAGGCTGAGGGAGAGATGGAGGAAGGGAGCGAAGAAGGGAGGGAGAGAATGATTGAATGAAAAAAAACAAATCATGGCGCCCCAACAGCGAGGTCATCTCGCGCCATATGTAAAACAATAATAATTTTTTAAATATTATTAGATATAATAAAAACAGAAAATACAGAAATGAAAGCACAAGTTTATAAGTCACTAATAAAAGAAGTAAAATTCCCCAGGGAGACGCACAAATCCCAGGAGAGAGAGAGAGAGAGAGAGAGAGAGAGAGAGAGAGAGAGAGAGAGAGAGAGTATTGAAAACGTGGCACCACTGTACGCAGGTTGGAGCCCCACCCAAACCGCACTTTTGGCTTTGCCTGACCATAGTAGCAGTTGTAGCAGTAGTAGTAGAAGTAGTAGCAGCAGCAAAAGTATTCTTATTCTTATTATTGCCCCACGGTGGTCGAGTGGTTAGCATCGCTGACTGCGGAGCTGCCGTCCCATTAGTGCCAGGTTTCGAATCCCAGTAAGGGCTCAGGCGTCCATCCACCCTTTGTGCGTTGGTAGGTAAACTGAGTGCTTAGGGTAACACCTAGGAGAGTAACTGTGGTGACAAAGTTATGCGCACACATGATATTACAACTCATACACAATCGCCAAAAAGGCAGCAGTAGATCTGTTTAATACACCCATACTTACAAAAAAAAAATAATAATAATAAAATAAATAAAGAAGCGATTGCTTCTTTTTACAGGCCCTGAGTGACAAAGTCGAAATATCAGAGAAAGTGTTGCATATTTTCCATAAATGAGCCCGAAAACACGACGAATATGAATCATAATACACAGAATTTCTTTCTTTCACCTTCATGCTACAGTGCTTAAAAAAAAAAAAAAATCAAAACACACCTTTTCCACTGTGTACTTCCAAACGAAAAACTGCACCTTTATGGTTTACTGTACAGCACTTTTTCCAGCTTAATTTAATGCACTTTCTGGTCAGTACATCGCATATTTCATGACAGTTCTCCCTCATATCCAGTAATCTAATTCCATTTTATAACAAAGAAACGGACACCAACCACTTCCATGTACTTTCAAATACACTCAGCTGCACACATAAATATATGGCCATTGTTCCAGCCATAAAGAAACCACCAATGCAACAATATATCCCCAGTGCACAATTAGGCGAAATAAAGTAGATGGCACCACAGGGCACGACGAGTTAAAGGTCAGTACCATCTAGCTCAGAGGCACGGAGACTGCCTGCCCGAGTGGGAAGCAGGCAGTCCCACATTCATGATGGTGTTAGATATATTGTGACGTTACCGATAATTGATATAATTGACAGGCGGGAGCATGCATCAATGCTTATATTGTGACGTTACCGATAATTGATATAATTGACAGGCGGGAGCATGCATCAATGCTTATATTGTGACGTTACCGATAATTGATATAATTGACAGGCGGGAGCATGCATCAATGCTTAGCAAAATTTCAAGGCAGTCGACCACAGCATAGCTGAGAAAATGCGATTCCACATGACGATGCTTGTTGGGCCCTTTGGGCACGTCTTCTGCAGTTATATTTGGACGCACTGACACGTGTTGGGCCTTCAGGGTGTCAATAGGGGCACCATTGGCTGCACATCACCTCAGTATTTGCTATATGGTTACCACCCAACATTGTAAATTGTTTCCAGGGCAACAAAAGACCAATAAGCTTGTCACTCAGTGTAGAGTCACCTTAGGAAAAAGTAGCAGAAATATATCAAGTGAGTGAATGTTGATCACCACCAACTACCACAACCACGTGTACCAGTTGGTGGATTAAATCCTGGGCAATCCCTTGGGGAGGGGTGTGCCGTCCTTGGGGAGGGACTCCTTTCAAACCACAGGGAAACCATAGTACATAGGAGTGCACAGGAAGTACATATAACAGAAAATCTATTGCCCATGATGAGCGAATCTGTTGGCAAAATGCAAATTCTACTAAGGTCTAACCAATGTGCAAGAGAAAAGGACATAAAAGAGGAAGGCTCTCTCCACACACCACAACATCTGGTTAAACCGGCAAGAAAAAAAAAAAGGGAAAAAATATCATGGTTGTCAGAAAAAAAAAACATGGAAAATATTATAGGAGAGGAAGGACAATACCTACACACTATGTGATCCCTAATCTACAGATCTATAAAAGAAAATATTTACTGTCGTTGAATGTTCTCATAACTGATCAAAACGTGTCACTGTCGTCAATATACAGTTCAGGGAGGAAATAAACAACACTCAGTTATAGCCTATAGACCCGAAATCTTTGTTAAACCGAATTTTAAACGTATCAATTGTGTTTACACTAACTACTGTTGCTGGTAACTCGTGTCAATGTTCCCGTGCGCAAATATTATAGTAATTATCCCCCATACTAGTGTTGCATCTCATGCCTGAGTATCATTGCATTATTTCTAGTCACAGAATCATTCTGTATTTCGATCGTAGTCGAACTTGTTAAGATTTTTAAATACTTGTATTTTATCTCCTCCGAGTCGGCGCATTTTTACAGAACATATCTAGTTTGTTTAGTTGCACTTCGTATGGTAAATTTTGCAGAGATGGGATAATTTTTTATGGCTCTGAGTTGCACTCTCTCGAGCCTGTCTTCGTCCATAATAATGTTTGTGGATCAGTGCTGCACACAGTATTCTAGGTGTGGTCTAACAAATAACGTGTAAGTCGTAGAGATAACATCGGGTGTTTTAGGATAGAAGTACCTTGCGATGAAGCTGAAAATATTTTCCTCGTTACTGGCTGTTATACACTGTTTTAGTTTTGAAGTCGGTACTGACAGCAAGTCCCAAATCTTCCTCATCCTTTACTTTCGCCAGTGGGATATATAACATCCGATATCCATACTGAATGTTTTTTGTTGCCAGAGTGAATTACCTTACATTTACCTGCATTTTATTTCATCTGTCATTTTTCATTCCAAATTAACTTGTTCAGGTCGTTTTGCATAGATTCACAGTCCGCTTTCATAATTACTCTGCCTCCAATCTTCGTGTCACCTGTAAATTTTGCTGCCTTAGAAACGAGTCCACTTTCAAGATCACTGACACAGTGAAAAGAACAGACCCGTGAGGAATTCCGTTTGTTACTTCTACCTTGTCTAATAACACTTCTTGCGATATGTTAACCAGTCACCAGTCCATGAACATGATTTGTTAGAGAGGCTGTGGGCTTTTAGTATTTTTATTAGTCATCGATAGGGGATGTAATCACACACTTTCTGGAAACGAAGGTCGATGACATCCGACTGTATTTTGTGTCCCAGTTATCATACAGGCTTGTAAATAGCTCCGGCAAATCTATGATTAATTGTTCCGGAACCCGTGCTAATTATCTCTGATACGATTATGCTTATTAAGGAGTAAGGTAATAAATCTCCAACTCTTTTTGTTTATTTTTTTTATGCAAGGAAGAAGGAACCAAACGCTAGGAGCCAGCAAAACAGTTCCTTCAAAGAAAAAAAAAATAGAAAAGAGAGTCAAATTCAAGATCCTTTCATTTCGAGATGCCTGGACACACTGCGTTTGAAAGACTGGAGACCATAGGAAGGAGGAAATACAGACAGAGGGAGACAGTTCCAGAGATGACCTGTTGCATAAATGAAAGACTAGCAGCAACGGTTAACTCTTGCATTAGAGAGTTTGATAGAAAAGGGATTAGAGTTTGTTGCTAGACGGGTGCTGTGCACCCGTCGTAGAGGTGGAGGGATGCAAGCAGACATTTCAGAGGAGCAGTGACAATGGAAGTAGTAACAGAAAAGAGATAAAGAGGCAAAACTGTTGCGAGGAGACAGAGGTTGAAGGAAGCCAGTAAGAGAAGGAGAGTTAATGAGACGAAAAGCCTTTGACTCCACCCTATTGAGAAGAACTGTATGTGGGGAGCCTCCCCACACATGAGAGCTGTACTCTACACAGGGGCGAATAAAGCCCGTGTATAAACTCAACAACTGTGCAGGGGTAAAGAAGGTACGGAGTCAGCTTAGCACACCTATTATATTGGAAGCAGATTTTAAAAGAGATGTAATATGATCTTTCCAAGATAAATCCCGAGTGAATGAAACCCCAGATATGTTCAAGGATGATGCAGGATTAAGCGGATATTATTAAACATTAGTGGGTACTCCTGTGGAAGATTTTGTCAGGTTGATAGGTGTGAAAACTGAGTCTTTGATGCATTAAAAACAAGATTGTTTTTAACCCAGTCAGAGATATTAGCCAAGTCAGACTTTAGGTGTGCCATAGCCTCATCCCTTGTTTGTTGAAGTGACTGCCGAGATGGACGTTGTGGAAAGGTGAAGGGGTGGAATCATCAGCGTATGAGTGGATGGGGTTACATGTACAGGTTAGAATATCATTGATGAATAAAAGGAAGAGAGTTGGTGATAGGACAGAGCCCTCAGGAACACCATTGTTGATAGATCTAGGAGAAGAAAAATGGCCGTCTACAACAGCAGCTCTAGAACGACCAGAAAGGAAGCTGTAGATGAAGACACAGATAGAAGGATAGAAACTGCAAAAGGGCAGTTTGGAAAATAAGGATTTATGCCAGACTCGATAGAAAGCCTTTGAGATGTCAAGTGCAATGGCAAAGCTTTCGCCAAAGTCCCGAAAGGAGGATGACCAGGAGTTTGAAAGGTAGGTGAGAAGATCGCCAGTGGAGCGTCCCTGACAGAACCCATGCTGATGATCAAAAAGAAGGTTGTGATAGGAAAGATGCATTAAAATTTTTGTTAGGAATAGACTCAAAACATTTTGAGACACTGGATGTTAAAGCAATTGGACCATAGTTAGAGGGTTGGGAATGGTCACCCTTCTTTAGGACTAGCTGAATAAGAGCAAACTTCCAGCAAGAAGGAAAGGTACAAGTTGATAGACAAAGGCGAAAAGGTTTACCTAGGCAGGGTGTAAGCACAGAAGCACAATTCTTGAGGACAACAGGAGGGACTCCATCAAACCCATATGCCTCGTTAGTACTGAGGCCAGTGATGGCAACAAATACATAAGCTGAAGAAATTTTAATGTCAGCCATGGGGAAGTCAGAAGGGGGAAGTGATGGAGGAACAGCACCGGAATCGTCTAAGGTGGAATTGGAGGGAGAAAGTCTGAGTGAAGAGATCTGCTTTATCAGTAGAAGATATAGCTACAGAGCCCTCAGAGTGGAAAAGAGGAGGGAAGGATGATGAGGTAAAGTTGTTAGAAAGGTTTTTGGCAAGGTGCCAGAAGGAGTGGGAAGCATTTGAGTTGGATTGTTGAGAGTATTTAGTACAGATGAAATTTTCTTTAGCTGAGGCAGAAACATAAAAGCTATGCAGGGTGGGTTGGCTCAGGTACCTCTTATAGGCCCTCTCCTTTTTGCAGACAGCATTGAAACAAGCGTGATTAAACCAAGGCTTTCTTGCATTAGTCAAAGGATATAAGAAGGGAATTTATGCTTCCATGCTCAAGAGAATAACCTCCATAATGTGCAAGGCACACTCAGATGGTTCCAAGCCATGGAAGCAATAATTATTGCAAGGGAAATAAAAAAAAAAAATACTGCCTGAGGGCCTCCCAATCTGCAGCTCCAAAGTGCCACAGTCAATGTTTCTTTGGAGGGTCCACGGGCCATACCAGAGCGATAGGTCAGGTTAAGATAATAACGTTGTGATCGGAGAAGCCCAACGGAGAGAAAAGATTAATAGTGTAAGCAGAAGGATTCGTTGTTAGGAAAAAGTCAAGTATGTTGAAGCTCTCTCCAAGGCAGTCAGAGATATGGATAGGGTGCTGTACAAGCTGCTCTAGGTCATTAACCCGCCGAGTCCCGACCGGTTTTTTACCCAGCCTACCCCCAGATCCCGACCGACTTTCGACTTTTTGTTTTTTGGCTGAAACCTTCGCTTTTGGTGACAAACATCGAAAATTCATAGTGAAATCGCGATCCTGAGGTAAAAAAATGTTGATACAGGTGTCACTCAACCTTACGTTTTCCTTCTTTTTCAGGGTACCTGGCTAAGAAAACGAACTATGGAAGGGTTGACTAATTCAAGCCACTTTAAATTACGTATTTATTTCATTTATTTGGTACAAATTTGTGTGTAGTGAAAGTCTATAATGGTTTTCACACAATAATATAGGCGTTTATAAGCATTGTTCACTTACCCAAAACCCCAGTATATGGCACCTTCCTTTATGACATTATCACCTCATCACTTCTGTTTGTTTCTACCTCTAGCTTTTCTTTCTTTCTTTGTCCTCCACCTTAGGAATCACTTTCACAGTTAATTTCGTCATTAGAGAGACCTTGGGGCAACATATCTTTACTGGCTAGGTTGCTGCTAAGAGGTGAATTGCCCAGTGTGGGGGGGAGGGGGGGAAGGGGGTTAGGAGGGGCCAGGCAGTATCCCCGCTTGACAGCAGGTAGAGGAAGGTCTCCCACATATCCTTACCAAAAATCACCCGCGAATGTTGAAAAATGTGCACACAATGGGCCTTGCAATTGCGTGACGTACGATGTACTGTACGTCGTTGGGTCTGTCCGTGGAAAAAAGTAGCGACGTACACCATACGTCAATGAGACTCGGCGGGTTAAGGATAGTGAAGATGTAGGCTTGTTCACCAGGTGGATCAGTGAAAGGAGAGGAGAGCCAAAGGTGATGGTGAACATTCAAATCTCCTAGAATGGAGATTTCAGAGAAAGGAGAAATGGACAGGATACATTCCATCGCAGAAGTAAGATAGTCGAAGAAATTTTGGTAGTCAGTAGAATTAAGGGATAAATAAGCAGCACAGATATATTTAGTTAGAGAATGACAGGAAAGCCAAAGCCAGAGAGTAGAGAGTTCAGAATAATCAAGTTCAGGAACCCGAGAGCAAGATAATTCGTTGCGTACATATAAGCAACAGCTACATTTGGTTTTGAAATGAGTGTAGAAAAAGTAGGAGCATACAGAAAAGGGTTTGCTGTCAGTTGCCTCAGACAGCTGAGTCTCGGTTAAAAAGAGAAGACGAGGTTTAGGGTGTTCAACAGAGAGAAAGTTAGAGGAAAGGCCAAGATTGTTGCAGAAATGAAGAAGAAGCGAGTCAGACAGTGGTTCCATGCAGCTCGCTGAGTCGTCACCAGGAGAGTGGCGGATGGTGGGGGCATTTATGGTCCCCCCCCCCCCCTTGGGACTCCTATCTATCTATCTATTGCCAGACGCCATAATCCCGTAAGGGGTGGCCATTTGACTCAGAGTTATTTGTTTTACAGGGAGGGGCACTAACCCTCCACCAACCCACCTGTTGACACGTAGGGAGCACGTATGGTTTGGTTGTATGGTTACCACCCAGCGTTGTAAATGGTTTCTTGGTTTACAGGAAACCATTTGGCTTGTCACTCAATGTAAAGCCACCTGTAAAGGAAAGAAAAGCAATAAGATGTGACAGGAAAGATGGGAGAAATAGGAAGAGAGGAGGACAGGCTCAGAAAGAGAATGATAAAGGCTAAGGAAGAAGTAGGCAGCACTACATCAAGAGAGTGGATGATGGTCGCCACCACCTACCACTTGGGACTCCTAGGCACAGTTAATGTACGCCATTTTCCTTTTTTAATTTTGAAAAGGAAGTGTAGTGTCCTGTGCATGTAGACTGGTGTTGACGGTTAGAGATACTTGTATTGGAGAGCATGCTGGCCTACTCTCTGTGTTACTGAGACACTGAAAAAGATCAGCAAAGGAGGATGGTCAGGAACTAGTTCCGAGGGCTGATGGAACGGGAGCTCCAGCTCTCCCTGTCATCAGCTTTCCATCCACCATGGGAGTACTGCCCTTCTCGACTGGTGCTACAGTCTACTCCCCACATTTAAATAGCATAGTACTGACATATGGATTGGTGTTAATTTGTGGTGCGAATTATTGCCTTTTAAAAAGATAAGTGATATATTAGCGAGCTTCCACTGGAGGTACACTACGCTCAGATAAAGATAAACTGTACATTTTATTTGTAGTAAAGGTTAAATATCCGTAACATTTACTCAGTATGCGAGGAGATATCTGGTCTGGGCCAGTTGATTTTTTTTTCCGATTCTGAAGATAATACATTACGTCCTGTCACTTCGTTGAGTGAATATTTATCATCTAATCCTGAGAAAACCAACTGTGGGATGGGAACGTTTATGCTATTTTCTTTTGTGAAAAAAAAAAAGTTGTTCAGTATTATTGCTATTGTTTGGTTATAATGAACAAGATAGCCTTGAGTTTAGCTGAGGGCCTATGCTATGTTCACCATTACTTCTTACTCCTTATAATTACTGTGAAAAAAAAAAATTCTTTGGGTTCGATTTTGCTCCACAAGAAATTTGCTCCTCGTAGTCTCGTTTAGTTTTCTGGAAAAATTTCGTACATTGTCGAAAGTATTCTGTACTGTCACTGTGATTTCCTGTGAGCTCATATTTTCCTATATGCTTTTCTCTTAGTACCGATGATTTCATGAATATTCGTGGATTTCCAGGCTGGTTTATTAATGTGATAATTTCAGGTAATTTTCGGTATATTATTTCCTTCTTTAGACATTAACTTATTACTGAATATTTCTTACATTGCTTCGACGTTATCCACCAGTAGTAACTTTACCCAGAAGGTGTTGGTAATTTCCTTTGCCATAAGCATCGAGGTTAGTCTTTTTAAAGTTTGGAACTAAAAGGCTATTTATAGTTGTCTCACAGTACTATGCTTCGGTGTATTCACCGCCTGGACATAAAAAAGAAAGAAAGAAAGAAAGAAAAACATCGTCTACCAGTTCTAACAAACTGTTCCCTTCTTTTTTTTGCTCATGAATTTTTCCATTCAAGATTCGGATTATTAAATCCCCTAAAATAATGCTGTCCTTGTTTTCCATGACAGAATTTTTTTTTCCTTCGTACAGTAATTTATCAGTGTTCTCGCCTACCTTGGGCGCACTATATACCACACGGAAAAGAATGGGTTATTATCTTTGATAATTCCGACTTACAAAAAATCGTAGGTTCCAATATCGAATTTCTCTGTTTTGTATTTATGTGTTTTTTTAATATATATTAAAACTCTCCCGCCAGCTTTATCTATCTGTCTATCTATAATCTGTAGCCAGGTGACTTAATCCCGTAAGGGGTGGCCACAAAAAATATCGTCTTCATGTCGCCCTGTCTCCTGCCATTACGCTGGCCTCTTCCCAGCTAACACTTCCTTCTCTGTTATACCTCTCCCCTACATCCCTCCACCTCACCCTCGATCTTCCACTCCCTCTCCCTCCCTCCGCGTCACTCACATACACTGTCCTCGTTAGTTTCTGACTCTCCATCCTCTCCACGTGGCCAAACCACCTCGGCGAATTTCTCCTGACGCTTTTTATCACATCCACATTCACATTACAGTGCTTCTTCACTTCCTCATTTGTCAGTCTGTCTCTCTATGTAACTCCACATGCTCCTTTCAGATAATTCATTTCCAATGCTCTCACTCTTGTGTTCTTCCAACAAGGTCCAAGCTTCGCTTCCTTACGTTGGAGTTGGTATCACAGTACTATCTTGCAGCAACCTTTTTACTTCCATGCTCACTTCCCTATTGCTAATCACTGCTTTCAAGGAGCCAGCAACCTGTTTTCCCTGTTGCACCCTCTCAAGCACCTCATCTTCTGAACTTCTATCCTTACTCAAGTACTCTGCACTCACATTTTCCATTTCCTCACTATCCATCCTCACAGTGCATTCAGTGACTTCATTTGTCTCGAAGACCACAACTATACTCTTCAGTACATTCACCTTTAGATTCCGTTTCTTACACACTCACAAACTCACTCACCAAGCCTTGCAGTTTCCCTTCATCTTTACTTAGCAGTACAGTATCATCTGCAAACAACAGATCAGAAAGCTTACAAACTCTGCCCTCACTCATTAGGACCACTCCAACATCCACTGTGCTACCTTGTATCTCTTGATAATTACATCCATATAGAGACTGAACAACCATGGAGACATAACACTTCAGTCCCAAATTCAAATAGAAAAATTCACTCAGTTCACCATCTAGACGCACTGAAGCCCTGGCGCCCTTATACATACTCTTCACGGTTCTCAACAGCTTCTCATTTACTCCACATTTTCTTAATATTTTCCACATTCCTTGTCTATCCACTATGTCATATGCTTTCTCTAAATTCATGAAGGCCTCATGTAACTTCTTTTGTACTTCTCTAGAAACTTTTCCACTAAATATCTTATGAATATCTGGTCTACACAACATCTTTCCTTCCTGAACCTTCAATGTTCTTTGCCAACTGATTCCTCTGTTATTTCCGTCACTCTGTCAATAAGTATCAAACCAAATACTTTTACTATTACACCAAGAAGACAATTATCCCTATGATTACCACACACTTCTTTTTCCCCACATCCTCTGTCCGGGGGAATCCCCTTTTCCTCTGTACAGGGGAGTAATTACACCTGACCTCCATTCCTCCAGGACTCTACCTTCCTCCCAGGCCAATCTGCAAATAGTCCATACCCATTCTATTACTATCTCTCCCCTGTACTTCAGTATTTCACCACACACTTCATCAATTCCTGGGGCTTTCCCCATTTTGACTTTCTTAATTGTTTCCACTACTTCCATCCTACTGATCTCTTTCTCCCTACTCATCTCCCTCCTTCTCACCAGCCATTCCCCAGCCACTTATACTCGCGTTTCTTTCATTCTCTGTGTATAACAGGTCCTTAAATTGTCCTCTCCAACTGTTCACTTTTTTTTTGCCTTCTCCGATTGCAATCTGCCATGTTTACCTTTCACTCTCCTACCACCTTTTTTGTCATCCTGTCTAAATCTCTTTACATTCTTCAAGAACATCTTCTTACATTCTCAAGCTCTTCATCCACTCTCTTCTTACTAAACTTTTCACCATTCTCTGCTTCTCGGCATATAACTCACTATTCCGTCTCTTAACTTCCTCCATGCCTCTGCTTCTCATCCACTCACTATATGCTTCTTTCTTTTGCACCACAGCTTATCTAACCTCTTCATTCCACCATGCTGTTTCTTGCATCGCCTTTCGTCTTCTTTTCACCACACACAGGACCTCATATGCTGCTCAGAATTCGCAGAATTCTGTGAATATTTTGCACACACCTTCCACCTCCCTCATCTGCTGTAAATAATATTTACCCAATCGCTCCTCCATTGCTGTCTTATGTTTTGCTTAAAAAAAAAATCCCCTTGCAACCTTTCTACCCTTTTAGTATGGACTCTTTCCTCTTGCCCTTCTCCTTCTGTTTATCCATCGCATTTGCACCTTGACTTTCACCAATACCAAATGGTGGTCAGAGAGTCCATTTCCCCAACCTCTTTATGCTTTCTCATCCAGGACCTATCTTCTCGTTCTCTCATCCAGACATACACAATCAATCATTGCCTTCTGTTCATTCAGTCCACCATCCACCTTTCTTATCATTTGCCACTTATACCTGTGGATTATTTTGTGCCTAAAGAGGGTCTTGGCTCTCACTAACCCCTTCCCAGCACAACTGTCCATTAGAGCACTTCCGTTCTCATCCACTTCTGCAGGCACATCCCACTCATCAGCTACTCCATACACTTTCACACTCCCTACATTTATATTTCCAATCAAAAACACTTTATGCAGTGTCGATTTTTCAAATGTTTTATAGTTTCGTAGCGATAGTTCTCCAATATTGTGCTTATCACCAGGGTTTAAACATGCTTCTGTAATCATAATTTTGTTGGGATTTTCGGCTGTTGCATAAGTAATTAACTTATATCTCTTTGAAATAATACCTACCCTGGGGGTAGGGGGTTTTCAAGAATTCTCCCCCAGTATCCCTGCTTGTCGTAAGAGGCGACTAAAAGGGTTGGTGGTGGGTTAGTGCCCCACCCCGTAAAAACAACAAACTTGTAGGAGGAGGCTGTAGCACGGGCCGAACAGGGTAGTACTCCCGAGGGGAATGGAATGCTGGTGATAGGGAGAGCTGGAGCTCCTTTCACTAGCTACCTAATCATCCTCCTTTGCTGACCTTTTCAGTGTGACAGTAACATGGAGAGTAGACCAGCATACTCTCCCAAACATTTCCTCTAACTACGTTACAGGGGTTGACGCCAGCAAGGGCATGCGGCCAGAAAACTTTGCCCCCGCTACCTAGTGGCGGACCTCGGGGGTAGGCTTGACTGGGGTTCCGCTGGCATAGATCATGGGTCCGGGGCGAGATGGGGCTCGAACCTGTGCTAGAGGGTACAGGGCATTGCGGTTCCCAGGCTGCCGCTTCCGCTCATTAGAGAGGGGCCCGAACCTGGGAGTAGCGCCCCAGGAGGCTGCCCTATCAGTGGGTGTATAATGGCGGGGCAGTTGCAGTGCCAAGACGCGACGCGCTTGGAGGGTGTCCCTGCAGCTGTCCTGGCAGGGTGCCCCGAGGCCACTACCACAGCCACTAGTAAGCTGGTGGGCTAGGGGTCCCAGATCCATTGCCTGGACCTGGGTCTGTGCAGTGGGTCGGGCCTTTGGAATGTTTACCCCCCTTTATCTTACCGACTATGAATACATACAAAAACAAGCACCAAAGCAAGCCTGAGGACATCAAATCACCCAGGGGGTTTAGGGTGGGTTCGTGGAATGTGGGAAGTTTGAAAGGAAGAGCAGGGGAAGTTGTTGAGGCATTCAGTAGGAGGTGGGTGGATGTGGCTTGTCTGCAGGAAGTCCGGTACAGGGGTGGATCAGCCAGAAAGATTGCTGGGAAGGATTGCTACTATAAGTTGTTTTGGCAGGGGGGAACTGATGGATATGGGGGTGTGGGTGTGTTGGTTGCGGAGAAATGGGTGGAGTATGTTATGAATGTCATGAGAGTAAGTGATAGGATAATAGTAGTGAAAATTTTGATAGGACGGGTGATGGTTTCAATTATATCAGCATATGCTCCGCAGGTAGGATTGGATGATGCAGAGAAGGATAGATTTTGGGATGATTTAATACGTGTAGTGAGTGGTATGGGCGATGATGAGGTAGTGGTTCTGGGAGGGGATTTAAATGGTCATGTTGGTGAAGCAGCTCAAGGGTATGAAGGAGTCCATGGAGGATGTGCATATGGTGTGAGGAATGCGGAAGGGGAAAGAATACTCGAGTTTGGGGAGGCTATGGACATGATTGTGTGCAACACACATTTTAGAAAAAGAGTGAGTAGATTGATTACGTACGAGTCCGGGGGAAATAGTAGTCAGATAGATTATTTTCTGGTCAGGAGGGTTGATAGGAGATTAGTGAGGGATGTTAAAGTTATAGGAAGCGAGGAGTGTGTGCAGCAGCACAAACTGTTGATTTGTGACATGGTGCTTAAGGAACAAAGGATGAGGAGGACATATGTACCTAGGAGGAAAATATGGAAGCTG
>JAGKTI010000166.1:37160-69382 GCA_018397915.1 Birgus latro
TTATGTGATGTTTTAAGTGACTCTTTTGATAAAACCAAGGCAAGAGTATTTATGCAAGATTCTGCCCCTGCACATGTTGCAAAGTCAGTGAAACAGTGGCTAACAGACTGTGAGGTTCCCTTTATTCGAGATTGGCCCGGAAACAGCCCAGATATCAATCCCATTGAGAATTTATGGGTGCACATGATGCGGCATATCATCTTTGCCTAAACTTGAGGCTGCAATCAAGCAGCTATGGAGCAGTTTTAGTCCGTCTGTTCTGCAAAACTACGCCATCAGTCTCCCCTGATGCCTTAAGAAGATAATAAAGGTGAAGGGGAATGCCAGTAAATACTAAATTCAATGATGAGTGTTAATTTATTTGTTTCTCCTTGCTAACCACAAGAATGTTTTCTTTTTTTAAGATGGCGTCAACACTTTCCGCGCCTACTGTATATTTGCATCGAGTTTTCAAAACTTTTGCAATTGTCTCATGAGTGACCGTTTCTATGTACAGACAGTGCATTCCACCGAGCGATATTTTGTGAATTATCGTTCCCCCACTCTTGCCTTTCTGACCGTTGAATTATACCACGCCCCTTTCACACGCCCTTGTGTTGGGCAGCATCGAGCCTAAGTCGTCTCTCGATAATCACAAAGCGCGTATTGCAATACTTAACGTGGACAGATTTCTTCTTAGTGATCTTCAGCATCCTGCAGTATCGGCGTATTCCCGAATATCCCACCAACCTGGTGATCGACTAGCAGCGGCGATCTCTTCTCCACTGACCAGTGTTTCTTTTGTTTTCCTAGGCTAAGGTTATTCAGATCAGTGCTTTGTTTAGCTATTGGTTTGAGTGCTTGAGTAAGTGCATTTCTTTTCCTTTGATTTTGAATAGATTCATGTAACGTAAATTTATTTTCGTGTAAATAATAAATTTAGTGTTCGTTTTCTTGAGCTTTGTTAAATGTAACAGTCGTGTTTGATTTCCCCACATTTAGCACAAGTTCGCTACTCCAAGTTAGCACAACTCCTTATATTAATCACGACTGGTATTTAGGCCAGCTCTTGGTATTGATTCTTAAATCCGTTGTGCCAGCTAGGAGTCTGGCTCAGCCAAGATCCTGTTTACTATTGTTATTTATTATTATTTATTGAATGTTAAGGGGTGGACTAACTTTCTCAGAGGCCAACAGTACAGTAACTGCCTTCTTGAGCGTTTAGTCTCTGCTGTGTACTGTTGAGAAAGTTTATAAAATTCTCGACTCTAGAGAACTGGCGAAGTAAGCCAGCATAAAAATGAAATCGCTACTTGATTTCAGGAGTCGATTCTTTTGTGTCAATCGACTAGATAGTTATTATCATTGTCCATAGACATATTCTCATTTTCCTCGTGACATCTGGCTTCACATTTATTTATATATAAAGCATATTTATCATTTTCCCCCAGACACTCACGTGGCATTCATCAGGGTACATACAGTATGTGGGATCCTGCCAAGGAGCATATACTTGTTAAATTTCTACATTTATGGATTTAACTTTTGCCATATATGTCTCAAACATCATTAATATTAAGGTAGTAAATAAAATACAGATTAAAATAACAAACCAAATGTACCAAAACATTAGTCTTCTTATACTTTAGTATGAATACAGAAAACAACTACAGCAAAAAGGCACAAATATAAAGATAATCCACAAAAACCACTGCACAAAAACAAAACTCACCAATCTGTAGCAAAACTCCAAGACACTAGGCTGACTAGAAGAGAGTCCTATACTGAATAAGGCTCATAAGGAACTGGTACAACGACAACAAAGGACAGGTCAGACATCGACAACAGAACAAAGAGTAATGAACATTGAAGCAGAAAGAAACCCTATCAAACCACTAAGTATCGTTTGCAAGATTTAATTCCGGATCAAGCTTTTTTATTAGTAGTTTTTCTCCCAATAATGCATCCCCGTGTGTCCCAAACCTAGCAATAATTTGAAAATCATTCTCTGTGAAAAGGTGATCGTTGTTCAACAAGTGATCCCTAACAGCAGAGGTCATCTTACGGAAAAACTTCCAAGACCTGTCCTCGAATACTCGTATTTGGAACGCCCTTACTGGAGCACCCCACATAACTAACCTTACAACTAGAACAAGTGACGTGGAAACTATTTTCCACCAGATCGAGATATCTTGTGTTTGGCGGCAAAATGTCTATCCATTTATCTGTCTATTGCCAGACGCCTTAATCCCGTAAGGGGTGGCCAACACTGTCTCCATGTCGCCCTGTCCCCCGCCATTTCACTGCCCTGCTCCCAGCTCACACCCCCCTCTCTCATATACCTCTCCACTCCATCCCTCCATCTCATCCTTGTTCTCCCCCTCCCTCTCCCCCCCTCCACCTCACTCACATACACTCTCCTCGTCAGCCTCTCACTCTCCATCTTCTCCACATGGCCAAACCACCTCAGTGTGTTTCTCCTAACGCTTCCCATCACATCCACATCCAAATGTGCAAGATTAAAATAGTTGTCCCTGTTGAAGGCAAAGGAAAATTCCAGTGAACATTTACTGCTACTTCAAGCTGTTAATTTACCCAGAGATTTGCTTTAGTTTCTGGTTACTAATCCTTATTATTTCATAAATTAAATACTACTGAGTTTGCCCTTGATAGACAGCTATAATGTAAAAACGTGAATAAATACATAGGAAGATACCACTGGACCTGACTGCGCCAGCATGTTGTGGTGAAGTGGAAAATAGAAGGTATTATATATTAATGTACATAAAATGAGTAGTTGATCTTTTTCTTATTTGAAAATAAGATTGATTTATTAAGTTAGACCTTCCTTGTAAATTCTGGGAGGTAATTCACTGAATATAAGTAACTGCAGTTAAATAATGTTTGGCATCTCTGATTCCTATGAAGGAGGGAGATACGCCATTGCTCACTCAGTCCCTTAAGCTCGTTTAAGCTGCACACTGTAAATAATTGCACCAGGAATCCTGGATAGATCCTCACAGACCTAACCAAGACCGCTAGCCCATCATCATCTGTCATTCTGACACCACCTAGCTAAGTATCCTTAGAGATTTGGCCAAACTGAGGGATAGGAGGATAAGGAGGCGGTAGCTCGATCGGTAGAGAGTTGGCTTGCGGTCCCGTGGGACCCAGGTTTGAATCCTCGCTGGTGCAGGGAACAGTTTAAGGATCTGAATTTCATTAAATCAGGCTTTACTGATCTACCAGAAGACCCGCCGACATGTCGTAAAAATGACCCCGCTAGTACCAATACACCAGTCCTGTATGAGACAGCCCTAGCATGTATTCAATATGGACGGTGGATGTTAAGCGCCGAAGTGGTGACATGTAGATTGTAGGAGGACGACTGGGCCTTGATAGCAGGCTGTGAAGCCTATGCCCAGAGTCGGACACATAAAAAAAATAAATAATAATAATAATAATAATAACAGGTGAGTTAGTTTAGGTAAACCCACTCATTTAAAGAGACTCCTATTACATAATTTAACTCTGGTGTTAAGAGAAGAGTATTTTCAAACCGAATTTATGTTATTATAAACTTTTGACAACTGAACTAATAAACAATATTTGAGCTCAGAGGGTCCGGCACACTATCCCTGAAGTTGAAAAAGTCCCTATTTTGAAACCGATGGTAAAGACTATCCTAAAATTTATGGCAGGGAAACTATTTCTTAAAATGTTCAGAACTAACTTACGATATTCATAACTACTTTTACCATAAAATGGCATCCTAACATATTTCACCAACCTAGGTACATCTCATTTCTTTCTAACATCTTGTGATAGTTTTTTGCTAAGGAATTTCTTAAGATTACAATCGAACAATTCTTCCTTATAGTTGTTTCTTACAAAATATGTTCGTAATTTACTTATTTCCTCATGAGAGTCATATAGCTGTAGCAGGTATCATTGACCCTATTTAGCTTCTTCATGAGAGTCATATAGCTGTAGCAGATATCATTGGCCCTATTTAGCAAAGTTATGGCTGAAACAATCTTATAGACCTTAGGGCAAAAGCTAAACCAACCTAACCCAAGACCTGCGTATGTAGGTTTTCTATAGACCCCAGTAACTAACCCAGTTCTAGACTATAATAAGAATATCCAAAAATGACAGTGACCCACTATTTTCCTTTTCACATGAAAATTTTGATGTTTGTTTAGTGTTCTGAGCTCTTTGCACTTGTACAGTACAAGAAACCCTAAACAACTTCTGTCTGTGAAAAAAAAAGTGGTAAGCACATGGAGTGAAATGAAGCGAACTGAAACAAATATGGAGTGCAGTAAGATTAACATTAAAATGAATCGTGTTTGAAATTATATTAGTAAAAACGATACCTGTAGTATACATTAACTGCTGATGGGTTAGATCACTTTGAACGTTTGAAGGATTCCAACTCAATAACTTACTCTTGAGTGATTCAGGCATCCGACAGAGTGTCTTTTCCGACTATGCGAAGATCGATTTCGCTAACTTTTACTCAAATAAAAGTAGTAGCTGGGGGAATCTTGACTGTATCTGATACGCCAAAAAAAACTTTCACCACGTTCTGTAGCGTCACATAAGCGTATCCAATAAAATAAATCCGAACGCTGTCACGTTAAAAAGGGGTGCCATATCCCTGATCATGCACTTCTTCTCACAACATTCTTTCAGCCAGCTCGATCTTTTGTCAGTCCCCTAGCCTCACCGCCTTCCATACCTCTCTTCCTCACACTCTCATCCACCATATCCCTCCACCTTCCCATTAGCCTACCTTGCCTGCTCCCTCCTTCAAATTCGCTCAGATATACGCTTTTCACCACTCTATTGTTATCCATTCTCTCCACATGATCATAATCATACCATCTCAATACACTCTCTTCGATTCTGGTGTCCACCGACTTCCTCGCTCCGTATTTTTCACGAATCATATTATTTTGTATCCTAGCCACTCTCTGTACTCCACACACATTCCTCAACAGTCCCATCTCCACTGCTCTCATTCTTGACTTTTCATTTTTGTGCACAACACAGTCTCACATACATATGTTAAAGTTGGCACTAACACTCCTTCATGTAAGCCTCGCGCAGCTGCAACATTCAAACCACCGTTTTTCTTATGAAGGCCTTCATTGCACCATCTGCTTTCCTGCATTGTCGCTCTACTTTCCACTTCTTTTGCACATTTACTCATCTCATCACCCCATCCAAATATATGTTGAACAACCATGGGGACATCACACAACCTTGTAGCACGCCGACGTTGATCGTGAACCATTCACTTAGATGCCCGTTTACTGTTACACATGCCTCTTTACCATCACAAAAACTCCTGACGGCACCTAGCAGCTCGCCATCTACACCGTACTTATTATTATTATTTTTTTAATAATAAGAAGAAAGAACTAAAGGCCAGGAGCCCGCAAACTATTACTTCAAAGAAACAAAACAAAAACAATATAAGAGAGAGCCAAATTCAAGCTCTGATCATTTCGAGATGCCTGGACACACTGCGTTTGAAAGACTGGAGCTCATAGGAAGTAGAAAATATAGATAGAGGAAGACAGTTTCAGAGCTGACCTGTTGCATAAATGAAGGACTGGGAGTAACGGTTAACTCTTGCATTAGAGAGTTGGAGAGAAAAGGGATAAGAGTTTGCTACGCAGGTGCTATGCGCATGTCGTAAAGCTGGAGGGATGCAAGCAGACAGTTCAGAGGAGCAGTGACCATTGAAGTAGCGATAGAAAAGCGATAAAGATGCAACAGTGCGGTGAAGACACAGAGGTTGAAGGGAGCCAGTAAGAGGAGGAGAGTTAATGAGACGAAAAGCCTTTGACTCCACCTTATTGAGAAGAGCTGTATGTAGGGAACCTCTCCACTCATGAGAGTTGTACTCCATACAGGGGCGAATAAAACTCGTGTATAAAGTCAACAACTGTGCAGCAGTAAAGAAGGTACGGAGTCGGCTTAGCACACCTAATCTCTTCGAAGTAGATTTTAAAAGAGATGTAATATAAGATAAGCTCAAGTGAATGAAAACCCAAGCGTGTTCAGGATGAAGCAGGATTAAGCTGGACATTATTAAACATTAGTGGGTACTCCTGTGGAAGATTTTGCCGGGTCGATAGGTGTAAGAACTGAGTCTTTGATGCATTAAAAACAATAAGATTATTTTTACCCCAATCAGAGATACGAGTCAAGTCAGACATTAGGTGTGCCATAGCCTCATCCCTTGTTTACTGAAGTAACTGCTGAGATGGACGTTGCAGGAACCGAATGGAGAGGTGAAGGGTGGAGTCATCAGCGTACAAATGGATAGGGTTAGATGTACAGCTTAGGTCATTTATGAGTAAAAGGAAGAGAGTTGGTGATAGGACAGAGCCCTGAGGAACACCACTGTTGATAGATATAGGAGAAGAATGATGGCCGTCTACAACAGCAGCTATAGAATGACCAGGAAAAAAGCTATAGATGAAGGCACAGATAGAAGGATAGAAGCCGTAAGAAGGCAGTTTGGAAATCAAAGCTTTATGCCAGACTCGATCGAAAGCTTTTGAGATGTCAAGTGCAATGGCAAAGATTTCATCAAATTCCCGGAGGGAGGATGACCAGGTGTCTGAAAGCTAGGTGAGAAGATCGCCAGTAGAGCGTCCCAATTGGGCCACATTCTATTGCCTTGAATTTCAAGCCTTTGGAATTCTGCCTCCACCTCACAGGCAAAAATCACTCACTTACTATCTCTCGACATATAAATGGATACAGATATAAATATATACTGTACATCATATAACCTATCAGACAGTGTTGGGTTAGTGATCATTCTTACCAAAGATCTTCGGTATTATGGTTTTTACCTATTTATTTAGTTTAATATTTTTTTCCTACGTATTTTCAAATTATTAGTACTGTACATTGTTTCATACCTCAGTATACGAAGGGACAGACTTACGTCAGCATGAACTGCGAAAACACCGTAAGGATCAGAAGTGAGGATCTCGACATAAGCGTTCCCCAGCAGAAGCACCTGCAGGGCCTTTCCCGTGCACTGTCCCATAACCTTGGCCCCGGAAATGATGTCACAGTATATCCCTGGGCTGAGGCTCGTCTGTGGTGGGAGGGGGGTCATAGAATAGAGCATTTGATATGTTTATGTATCTCCTGATGTCTCCACTTATTTTCTTTATGAACTTGCCACCTATCTGTCAAACGTGCCCTTCTATCAGTCAGTATAACTCTCTCTCTCTCTCTTTCTGTGGTGTGTGTGTGTGTGTGTGTGTGTGTGTGTGTGTGTGTGTGTGTGTGTGTGTGTGTGTGTGTGTGTGTGTGTGTGTGTGCGTGTGTGTGCGTATTACTCTACCTGTCTATCTGCTTTGTCTACCTGCCAGTCTCACTCAGGATGGCAATAGGATAAACAGCTGCTCTCAAACATATCCATTGTCAATGTAGTTCCTCTTTCCATGTCATTCCTACTTATGCTGTCCAGTGTTTTCTTTCTGCCTCACTTCATGCTTCCTTCCATTTCCTTCATTCTGCTTTCATGCCTCCTTCTACTTCCTTCATTCCACTTTCATGCTTCCTTCTACTTCCTTCATTCCACTTCCCTGCGCTGCATGTACTGTACTGTACCTCTTAGTAGCCTTCGTATTTTCGATGGGATGAGAGGTTGCGTACCACCTGTTATTAAGTGATTTGTTTATATTAGCCACATCTTAATGTTTTCGTCTGTGCTACTTAGATAATGTTGACCATCGTTGTTGTCTGGCGAACTTTTGACCATGAGAGTAATACCACGATTATAAAACCTTTTACATTCTGTTTTGTTGTTATTCTCGTTGTTATTATTATTTTTATTACTATTATTATTATTATCATTATTATTTCATTCATTCATTCATCATCATCATCATCCGGACCTCCTTTCCCACACAAGGGCAGGGTGAGGAGTAGCAACATCCAGACAGCTCAAGTTTGCCCAATCCAATGGGACACGCTTCCATTCACTCATCATTCAAGCCCCCAGAATCTTGGCTGTATCTGATACGCCAAAAAAACTCTCACCACGTTCTGTAGCTTCACATGAGCATATCCGATAGAATCAATCCGAATGCTGTCACGTTAAAAAGGGGTGCCATATCCCTGATCATGCACTTCTCACAACATTCTTCCAGCCAACTCGATCTTTTGTCAGTCCCCTAGCCTCACCACCTTCCTCACACTCTCATCCACCATATCCCTCCACCTTCTCCTTAGCCTACCTCGCATGCTCCCTCCTTCAAATTCGCTCAGATATAAGTTTTTCACCACTCTATTGTTATCCATTCTCTCCACGTGATCACACCATTTCAATACACTCCCTTCGATTCTGGTGTCCACCGACTTCCTCGCTCCGTATCTTTCACGAATCATATTATTTCGTATCCTAGCCACTCTCTGTACTCCACACACATTCCTCAACAGTCCCATCTCCACTGCTCTCATTCTTGACTTTTCATTTTCGTGCACAACACAGTCTCACATCCATATGTTAAAGTTGGCACTAACACGCCTTCATGTAAGCCTCGCGCAGCTGCAACATTCAAGCCTCTGTTTCTTATCAAGGCCTTCATTGGACCATCTACTTTCCTTCTTTGTCACTGTACTTTCCACTTCTTTTGCACATTTTCCACTCTTTTCTGTCACTGTACCCAGGTATCTGCACTCTTACCAATTCCATGCATTCACTGTAACAACACACTGGGAGTCATCTTCTCTCTTGATTTCCATCACTTTACTCTTTTCTACATCTACTTACAAGAAATGACGCTCACGGACATCAGCAAAACTCTGTGGTAGTCTACCAAATTCTTGTCCGGTTTTGCAAGTAGCACTGCATCATCAGCATACAATAAATTTGAGGTATGCCATCCATCGCCATTCATTACCAACGCCATCCCTCTCTCCATTACTTGTGTTTTTACTTCTCTCATCACCCCATCCAAATATATGTTGAACAACCATGGGGACATCACACAACCTTGTCGCAAACCTACACCGATCGTGAACCATTCACTTAGATGCCTGTTTACTGTTACATTTTTTTTTTTTTTTTATGCATGGAAGAAGGAACCAAAGGCCACGGGCCTGCATACTGTTCCTTCCAAGAAAAAGCAAAAACAGTACAAAAGAGAGCCAAATTCAAGATCTGTTCAATTCGAGATGCCTGGACACACTGTGTTTGAAAGACTGGAGATCATAGGAAGTAGGAAATACAGACAGAGGAAGACAGTTCCAGAGTTGACCAGTTGCATAAATAAAAGACTGGAAGTAACGGTTAACTCTTGCATTAGAGAGTTGGACAGAAAAGGGATGAGAGTTTGTTGCTAGACGGGTACTACGTGCCCGTCGTAGAGGTGGAGGGATGCAAGCAGACAGTTCAGAGGAACAGTGACCATTGAAGTAGCGATAGAAGAGAGATAAAGATGCAACAGTGCAGCGAAGAGACAATGGTTGAAGGGAATCAGTAAGAGGAGGAGAGTTAATGAGACGAAAAGCCTTTGACTCCACCCTATTGAGAAGAGCTGCATGTGGGGAGCCTCCCCACACATGAGAGTTGTACTCCATACACGGGCGAATAAAACCCGTGTACAAGGTCAACAACTGTGCAGGGGTAAAGAAAGTACGGAATCGGCTTAGCACACCTAATCTCTTGGAAGCAGATTTCACAAGAGATGTAATATGTTCTTTCCAAGACAAATCCTGAGAGAATGAAACCCCAAGCATGTTCAAGGACGATGCAGGACATAACTGTTCATTATTAAACATTAGTGGGTAATCCTGAGGAAGATTCTGTCGGGTTGATATGTGTAAGAAATGAGTTTTTGATGCATTGAAAACAATTTTTTTTTTATCCCAATCAGAGATACGAGCCAAGTCAGACATTAGGTGTGCCACAGCCTCATCCTTTGTTTGTTGAAGTAACTGCTGAGATGGACGTTGCAGGAACTGAATGGAGAGGTGAAGAGTGGAGTCATCAGTGTACAAATGGATAGGGTTCGATGTACAGCTTAGAAGGTCATTTATGAGTAAAAAGAAGAGAGTTGGTGATAGGACAGAGCCCTGACGAACACCACTGTTGACAGATCTAGAAGAATAATGGCCGTCTACAACAGCAGCTATAGAAAAACCAGAAAAAAAAACTATAGATGAAGGCACAGATAGAAGGATAAGAGCTGTAAGAGAGCAGTTTGGAAGTAAAAGATTTATGCCAGACTCGATCGAAAGCCTTTGAGATGTCAAATGCAATGGCAAAACTTTCGCCAAAGTCCCGAAAGGAGGATGACCAGGAGTCTGAAAGCTAGGTGAGAAGATCGCCAGTAGAGAGCCCCTAACGGAACCCATACTGACGATCAGAAAGAAGGTTGTGATAGGAAAGGCGCTTTAAAATTTCTCTACTAAGAACTGACTCGAATACTTTTGAGACACAGGATGTTAAAGCAATTGGATGATAGTTAGAGGGTTGGGATGATCACCCTTCTTTTGGACTGGCTGAATGAGAGCAAATTTCTAGCAAAAAGGAAAGGTACAAATTGACAGACAAAGGTGAAAGAGTTTACCTAGGCAGGGTGTAAGCACAGAAGCACAGTTCTTGAGGACAACAGGATGGATTCCATCAGGCCCATATGCCTTGTTAGTATTGTGGCCAGTGATGGCAGAAAATACATCAGTTGAAGAAATTTTAATGTCAGCCATGAGGAAGTCATTGTGGCCAGTGATGGCAGAAAATACATCAGTTGAAGAAATTTTTATGTCAGCCATGAGGAAGCCAGAGGGGGGAAGTGATGGAGGAACAGCACCAGAATCGTCTAAGGTGGAATTGGAGGAGAAAGTCTGAGTGAAGAGATCTCCTTAATCAGCAGAAGAAATAGCTACAGAACCATCAGAGTGGAAAAGTGGAGGGAAGGATAATGAGGTAAAGTTGTTAGAAAGTTTTCTGGCAAGGTGCGAGAAGGAGTGGGAAGAATTCGTGTTGGAGAGTTGAGAGCATTTAGTACAGATGAAATTGTTTTTAGCAGATCAATGAACAGACATAGCGTGATTCCGGGCAGAAACATGAAAAAATGTGATTCAAAGGTAGGATGGCTCCAGTACCTTTTATAGGCCCTCTCCTTGTTGCGGATAGCATTAGAACAAGCGTGATTAAACCAAGGCTGTCTTGCATTAGTCAAAGGATATGAGAAAGGACTGTATGCTTCTATGCCTGAGAGAATAACCTCCGTAATGCGCAAGGCACACTGAGATGGCTCCCGGCCATGGAAGCAATAATTATTCCAGGGAAAATCAATGAAGTACTGTCTGAGGGCCTCCGAATCCGCAGCTCCAAAGTGCCACATACGACGTTTCATTGGAGGGTCCATAGGCCGTACTGGAGCGATAGGACAGGTTAAGGTAATAAGGTTATGATCGGAGGAATCCAACGGAGAGAAAAGATTAACAGTGTAAGCAGAAGAATTAGTTGTTAGGAAGAGGTCAAGTATGTTGGAACTCTCTCCAAGGCGGTCAGGGATACGAGTAGGGTGCTATACAAGCTGCTCTAGGTCAATAAGGATAGAGAAGAAGTAGGCTTGTTCACCAGGTGGATCAGTGAAAGGAGAGGAGAGCCAAAGGTGGTGGTGAACGTTGAAATCTCCTAGAATGGAGATTTCAGAGAAAGGAGAAATGGATAGAATGTGTTCCATCGTAGAAGTAAGATTGTCGAAGAATTTTTGATAGTCAGTAGAATTAGGAGATAGGTAAACAGTGCAGATATGTTTAGTCAGAGAATGACAGGAGAGCCAAAGCAAGAAAGTAGAGAATTCAGAATAATCAAGTTTAGGAACACGAGAGGAAGATAGGTCGTTGTGTACATATACTTGTACAAAACCTTCCACAATCCTTCTCTATTTGTCGAAGGCTTTTTCAAGATCCATAATCGCCATAAATACGTCATACTCCTTCCTTCTCCACTATCTGTCTCACTGCAAATATTTGATCCACACATTCATTGCCACTCCTAAAGCCACTCTGTACATCACTCACTGGGCCTTCTGATATCTCTCTTACTTTCTAATTCTTCCATTTACCTTCCCCACAACACTCAATAAACTTATGCCCTGATAATTCATGTACTCACTTCGCTCATCTTTATTTTTGTACAGTGGTGGAATCACAGCCTTTTCCCACTCTGCTGGCACAGTTTCACTCACCCATGTCTTCTTACATACTGTATCTCCAACAAGCACTTCATTCCGCTCTCTCCACTATACTTAATCATCTCTGCATGCACCTCATCAACCCCAGCTGCTTTCCCATTTTTCAGTCGCTTGTAACTTACATATCAGTAATCTATACTATTATATCTTCTCTCCCTCTCTCTCTCTGGGTATTGCGAACTTTCAGATTCACCCCTCCTGCTGCTGAGACACACTATGCTGGGTAAGTGGTGTGTGAGTAGATAGATGGGTAGGTGGGGGAATATAGGTCTACTGGAGAATAGGATCATGGGCAGGATAGTTCTGTCCAAGAAGAAAATAGGTAAGTCATCCCATGGAGGGAAAATAGATCCATTGGGGAAATAAGTATGTCCCATCGCAGGACCCTGTGAGAATAGGTAAGCCCACCACAAGGGGAAATACGGCCACTGGGAAAGAGGTAGGGTTGATCAAAAGAGTATCGTGCATGAGGGTTTCAGTGATATCTTAAATGATATGTATAACTTGTGATATTTCAGGATGATTTGTTTCTTATTTAATACACTCTAATCCATCTACAGTCCAATGTCTATCATTTCACTGATGCCATGGACAGACGATTTTTTAAAGTAGCAAATGGTGGTATCTGTGGTGGTGGTGGTGGTGATAACTTTGATGGTGACGGTGGTGGTGGTACCTGTGGTGGACGTCGTGGTGGTAACTAGGCTATGATGGAGGTGGTGGTGGTGATGAAGGTAGTTGTGGTGGTGGTGGTGGTCGTGGTAGCTGTGATGATTATGGTAGTGGTGGTAGCTGTGATGATGATGGTAGTGGGGGTAGCTGCGGTAGTGATGGAGGTGGTGGTAGCCATTAAGAATTGGTTGTCATTTTGGCAATTTCGCAAAGCACTTGTTCCAAAGCAAAGTCCGGTTCAGAAACGGCTCTAAGTTGGACAAGTGCTGATACTTGTCCATACTTTTGATGTAGTCTCTCTCTCTCTCTCTCTCTCTCTCTCTCTCTCTCTCTCTCTCTCTGAAGTTGCAGGTCATCTTGTAGTGGTCCTGGCTTGGTGGCCAGGTGGGTGGTTGGTGGGCAGTTGGGTGGGGTGGGTTCGTGAGTGAGTGGACGGCAGGTGTATGTAGGGTGGGTGGGCAGGGTGCTGGATAGACAGGTGGAGTGGGCAGGCAGGATGGGTGGATAGGTGGGTGGGTGACGTAGTAGAAGTGGGTGAAGTGGGTAGAAGGTGGTGGGGTGCTGCGTGGGTGAGTGGATGGGGTGGGGTGATTTGGTGGATTAGGCATGTAGGTAGGGTGTGTGGGCTTTTTGGGTGGAAGTGTGGCTCTCCAGAGGACAAACCAGGAGATGGCTTACTGTACTAGATGAGTGGGTAGTAATATGGGTGAGTTGGTGGCAGAATGGGGGAAAAATAGGTCTACTGAGGAACAAGTCTATGGGGTTAATAGGTCCATGGTTGTAATAGCTTCATGTGGGAAAAGAAGTCCATGGGGAATATATTCTTTGGGGAAATGGGCCCAACTAGAAGCATAGGTTAGGTCTGTTAAAAAGTCCCTGGATGAAATAGGTCAATATGAGAAAATAGATTCGTGTGGGGACTTTATATGGCCCCATGGAGAAAAACTGGTGTTTTGGGAATAATAGGTTAATGAAGGAAATAACCCAGCCACCGGGGGCACAAGCCAGTGCAACTCAGTGCCAGTCCCAAGCCCGGACAAATGGGGAGGGTTGCGTCATGGAAGGGCATCCGGCGTAAAAACCGTAGCCAGCTCAATATGCGGAGCACAAAAGGAAACATTATACCGGATCGGTCACGGCCAGGGTTAACAACGACCGCCGCCGTGCTGTTGTCGAAAAGGTGGCCGGCGGAAAGTATGTGATTGTTGGACAAAGGAAGGAGAGGAGGAGGAAAGGAGGAAGACAGTTCCAGAGGCAGCTGGAGAGAAAGGAAAGTAGAAGAGTGGAGATGAGAGTGGGATCTTTGAATGTGGGCACGATGACGGGTAAAGGATGAGAGCTGGCCGATATGATGGACAGGAGGAAGTTAGATGTACTGTGTGTGAAGGAAACGAAATGGCAGGGAAGTAAAGCGAGGATGACTGGAGGAGGGTTCAAGCTGTTCTACCGTGGCGTGGATGGGAGGAGAAATGGAGTGGGGGGGGAAGTGAAGGAAAAGTATAAAGATGATGTATTGGAGGTGAAGAGAGTGTCGGACAGTGTAATGAGTTTGAGGATTGGAATTGAGGGGGTCCTGATTATTGAGGGGGTCCTGATTATTGAGGGGGTCCTGATTAATGTCATCAGTGCATGTGCCCTGCAAGTGGGGTGTAAGTTGGAGGAAAAGGAAGAGTTCTGGAGTGAAGTAGAGGAAGTGATTCAGAGCATACCCAGGGAGGAAAGAGTGGTTATGGGAGCGGATTTGAATGGGCATGTTGGAGAAGGAAATAGTGGTGACGAAGAGGTGATAGGCAGGTACTGTGTCTGGGAAAGGAACGCGGAGGGCCAGATGGTTGTGGATTTTTCAAAACAGATGGAGATGGCTGTAGTAAACACTTATTTCAAGAAGGAGGAGAAGCACAGGATTACATATAAGAGTGGGGGAAGGAGTACACAGATAGATTATAGCCTATGTAGGAGATGCAACTTGCAAGAATTCAGCGATTGTAAGGTAGTGCCAGGGGAGAGTGTAGTAAGACAACATAGGGTGTTGGTTGGCAAGATGAGTTTGAAAGTGAAGACAAGGAGGAATGTGAGAGCTGAACCAAGGATTAGGTGGTGGAAGCTGAAGGAGCAAGACTTCAGCAGTAAATTTAGGAAGGAGATGAGTCAGGCTTTCGGGGGCACGGAAGACAAGGACGGTTGGGCAGTTATCTCAGAAGTGGTGAGGGAGAAAGCCAAGAAGGTACTTGGGGTGACATCGGGATGGAGGAGGGAAGACAAGGAGAGTTGGTGGTGGAATGAGGAAGTACAGGATAGCATAAATAGGAAGAAGCAGGGAAAGAAGAATATGGATAGACACAGGGAGTATAAGAAGACGAGGAACGCAGCCAAGAAAGAGGTTGCTAAGGCAAAAGAAAAGGCATACCAGAAGTTGTATGAGAAGTTGAATAGTAGAGAAGGGGAAAAAGACCTGTACCGAGTAGCCAGGCAGACAGACAGAGCTGGGCGGGATATGCAGCATGTTAGAATGATTAAGGATGCAGATGGCAATGTACTGACAAGTGAGGATAGTGTACTGAGAAGGTGGAAGGAGTATTTCGAAGAGCTGATGAATATAGAAAATGTGAGAGAGAGAGAGGGTTGGAAAATTTGGAGGTAGTGAATCAGGAAGTGTAAGAGATCAGCAGAGAGGAAGTGAGGAATGCCATGAAGAGGATGAAGGATTGTAAGGCAGTGGGCCCAAATGGTATACCAGTGGAAGCATGGAGGAGCTTAGGAGAGATGGCTGTGATGTGGTTTACCAGATTGTTTAACAAAATCCTTGAGGGTGAGAGGATGCCGAAGTAGTGGAGAAAAAGTGTTTTAGATCCGATTTTCAAGAACAAGGGTGACGTGGAGTGCTGCAACAACTACAGAGGTATAAAGCTGATTAACCATGCAATGAAGATATGGGAAAGAGTGGTGGAAGCTAGGCTGAGAAGAGAAGTGAGGATCTGTGAGGAGCAATTTGGTTTTATGCCAGGGAGAAGTACTACAGATGCAATATTTGCTTTGAGAATGGTAATGGACCAGTATAGAGAAGGCCAGAAGGGGCTGCATTTTTATTTTTTTTAATGCAAGGAAGAAGGAACCAAAGGCCTTGGGCCTGCAAACTGTTCCTTCCAGGAAAAAAACAAAGACAATACAAAAGAGAACCAAATGTGTGTTTACAGACTTGGAGAAGGTTTATGATAGGGTACCGAGAGAGGAGCTGTGGTACTGTATGAGAAAGTCAGGAGTGGCAGAGAAGTACGTGAGGCTGGTGAAGGACATGTACGACGACAGTGTAACAGCAGTGAGATGTGCAGTAGGAATGACTGAGGGTTTCAAGGTGGAGGTGGGATTGCATCAAGGATCTGCATTGAGCCCCTTCTTGTTTGTAATGATGATGGACATATTGACAGTTGAGATTAGACAGGAGTCTCCGTGGACAGTGATGTTTGTAGACGACACTGTGATATGTAGTGAGAGCCGGGAGGAAGCCAAGGCAGAGCTGGAGAGATGGAGATATGCACTGGAGAGAAGGGGAATGAAAGTAAGCAGAAGCAAGACTGAGTACGTGTGTGTTAATGAGAGAGATGACAGGGGAACCGTGAAGCTGCAAAGTGTTGGGGTCAACTGTACAAAGTAATGGAGAGTGTGATACAGAGGTAAAAAAGAGAGTGCAGGCCGGATGGAGTGGGTGGAGAAAGGTGACAGGAGTGATCTGTGACAGAAGGGTCTCTGCAGAAATGAAAGGGAAAGTTTATAAGACTGTAGTGAGGCCAGACATGTTGTACGGAATGCAGACGGTACCGTACCACTGACAAAAAGACAGGAGGCAGAGCTAGAGGTAGCAGAATTGAAGATGTTGCGTTTTTAACTATAGGAGTGACGAGGTTGGATAGAATTAGAAATGAGCATATTAGAGGGACGGCGCACGTGTGTCAGTCTGGGGACAAAGCTAGAGAGGCGAGACTGAGATGGTTTGGACACGTGCAGAGGGGGGATTAGGAGTACGTCGGGAGGAGGATGCTGGAAATGGAGCTACCAGGCAGGAGAAAGAGAGGAAGGCCAAACAGACGGTTTATGGATGTAGTGAAGGAGGACATGCGGGTGGTAGGTGTAACAGGAGAAGATGCAGAAGACAGAGTAAGATGGAGACGGGTGATCCGCTGTGGCGACCTCTAAGGGGAGAGCCGAAAGAAGAAGAGGTTAATGAAGGAAATACGTCCATGAAGGAAAAATTGTCCCATGGTTAAAACAGTTCTTTGGGGAACATAGGTCATAAGGGAAAGTAGGTTCATGGAAAGAATAGATTCACGAGTGAAAATGAATCCTTGGGGTAAAAAAAGAAAGGTCCATGAGAGATATAGATTTATGGGAGAAGGTAGGTTCATGGAGGAAAATTGGTCTGTGGGTGAAAGAGGTCAGTGGAGAAAAATGTGTCCATTGAGAAAAGTGGGTCCAAGGTGAAACAGATCCAAGGTAGAAAGTAATCTCATGGAGCAATAAATCCCAGGGCCAAATGGGTCCGAGGGGAAAAATACATTCACTGAGGAATATGGGTCAATGGGATGAAAACAGGTCCAAGGGGGAAAATAGGTGGGTGGGGAGTTGACCCCTTGGGGCTGTAGCTGGAGATGGGTCTATGTTCTAGTCACTTGTATGTGTATAAGTTAGAAGTACTGACTAGGAAATGTCAGGCAAGTCATTTGTGGCATATCTTAAAACCTTAAGCTTATTAATGAGGTTAGAATACTACGATCATCCTTGATTTTGCAATATCTGTCGACTGTGGTGTTCGAGTGTTCCTGAAAAGTGTGTACTGATACTTTTTTTGTCGACTGGACAGTATGTACCCATCATGGGGAGGAAATAGAACCATGATTCTCATATGAAGAAATAGGTCTATGGCGAATACATAAGTTGACCTCATGGGAGAAAATAAGCCGATGGAGTAATAGATAAGCTCTGTATGGGAAGAACATAGGTCACTGGCTGGAATAAGTCAGTGTGGGAAAATGAGTCCATGGGAGAATAGGTAAATGAGGGAAATGGGTCCAAATGTGAAAGTAGATCCAGTGGGTAAAAACAAGTCCATGTCGAGAATAGGTGTTTCCTCATGGAGAGAAAATAGGCTCATGGGGAATAGGTTTATGCAGAAACTAGGTTCAGTGAAAGAATCAGTCCACGGAGGGAAACAGATCCCCGAGGAAGATTAATCAATGTTGGGAAAGTGGCTCATACAAGAACAGGTCCAGGGTCACCAAGGGGGACCAGCTGAAGATGAATTTATGTTGCTATCGTCCTAGTGTATATCCTACTATATGCAAAAAAAAATAATGTATTTGTAAAGTATATCCATGTATTATATTTTGAATTTATGAACTGAATGCAGAGTTACCTTAGCTAGCTAGTACATGAGGTATTATTCCATTGTAACACCAAATATGATGATACAATGGTGTAGAATGATACTTTGTGCCTGCTTTCATGCACCTCTGTAGTGTAAATCCATTATGTCTATCTGTACCCTATGATGCAACAAACAATATATCTTCAAACCTTTAAAATGAACAGAAGGTACCTTTATGAAGGCTTTAAGATCCGTGTCGTTGTTGTTGATGGCAATGAAGGCTTTGTCACTGCGGCTGAAGGCTATTTGGTTGTTGCCATTATCCCACCAGTTGTTGAAGTAGGTGCCTAGGGTGGGGTAGAGAGGGAGGAGTTCAAAGGGAAGGTTACTGTAAATTAAATTAGTGTCACTATTTATGAGAATGTACGCTGTTTAGACAATTAAACACTTTAGTCTGATGATGTATTTTTAGCACATTTTTGTCACCTTCAAACAAGTTTATTTAGCTCTGGGATACATATCAGGCTGTAATGAGGTTACTGGAGACAGTTTCTAACCCTTCACTACAAAGGAGGTCTCCTAATTTGTACAAAGTGATCTGGGGACAGCAGGAATAAGTTAAAGAAAATCAATCAATGCACTGGGCAGGGGGGGGGGGATAATTATGTTAAGAACCATGCCACTAAAACTTTCGTCGATAATTCTAAGATTAACTAGGGGTCTGTTTGGGAGAGGCAAACAGAGACCCCTTACAATAGTCTGGTCAATGTCCACAAAACGAGAGCACCCAAAAAATCCAATAGACAACATGTTTGAAATCCATCTTGGCTATGACGTAGGGGTAGCTGATTATAAAATGGCTTTGTTAAAAAGAAATTCTGTAAAATTATTATTGAAGGCTCTCTCCAATGCCCACAAATAATTTGGTTAAAGTCCAAAGGGGCAGGGAAAATAATGGGAGCACTTACAAAAATCCACAAGGCAAAAGATTTGAAATCTGTCTTCACTGTCATACAGGCACAGTGATTTTAAGACAATTTCGTTAAATACATTATTATTATTATTATTATTATTATTATTACCTCCGCCAACGACGTTATGTTTTACCCTGCGTTGGTCTGTTTGTCTGTCTGTCTGCTAGCAGGACTACTCAAGAATTTATCAACTGATTTTGATGAAATTTTGTGAGGAATATCCCGCATAATATCTCCAAAAGTTCTCAATAAATTTCAATGAAATGTTGTGGAAAAATGCATCATGGACGAAGAAAGAATTGACTGAATTTGTGGGCGGATCCGGATCCTTTATCCTCGGACCTGGATCCAGGATTACTCAAAAAGTAATAAACGGATTTTGATGAAATTTTGTGGAAGGGTCTGCCATGGCCAATGAGCAAATTATTAAATTTTGGTCCGGATCCTGATCCCATCCAGATCCACAGTATCCCGCACAGTATCTTAGTGAATTTCGATGAAATTTTGTGAATAGGTGTGCCATGGACAAAGAAAGAATTGATTAAATTTGGGGACAGATCTGGATCTGGATCCTTTTTAATGGCAATGGCATTGGTGGAGGTCTGCGCTCTCTGTTCGCTATTTAGTTATTATTTTTATTTTCTAACAACAGACTGTAGAGGTGACTGTGCAGAGAGACCTGTTCTTGCTGAGTGACTTAAATGTCAGTTTTTCCAAAAATGCAAGAAAGCACACGATACAGACACTGAATGAAGTACAGACAAAGCAGGATTGGATGAAAAAAAAAAACTGGAATAGAGTCACGTAGTTGAGGAAGGAAAAGCCTCATAAATAGCACATGCTATAACCAAAGTAGAGTCAGCCCTAAAGGCACGCCTCTTTAATGTCTAAAGTAATAATATGAAGCATCGTGGAATTAGAGAGGCACTCAGTGGAGTGCATCTCTCGAACAAGGACAACGCAGTTTCCAAAGCACTCTTCACATTGGGTTAGGTTTTCTCACAAAACACAAGACACAAAAAATGTTTTCTGGATCGGTCCCCAAAGTTAATCAATTGTTCCCTGGGACATGGGATATCTACTGACCAAATTTGGTCTAAATTTCTCTTTTAGTTTTTGAGTAATCCTGCTAACAGACAAACAAATTAATCCGGATCGGCCCCAAATGTTAATCGACTGTTCCCTGGGACATGGGCTATCTACTCACCATATTTAGTCCTAATCTCTCCTTTAGTTTTTGAATAATCCTGCTAACAAACAAACAGGGGTGAAAACATACTCCCCTTGTCGGAGAGAAAAAATTGACTGAGAAAGAGAAAGAAACTCTTAAGTAGTGAGGAAATATCAACACATGGGAATATGAACTTTGGGACAGAAATATGGAATAGTTTCTAATATAACAATTTACAGTAATTATATATAACTGCCCGCTTTTAGCACATTATAAATTACCTTAGTGCTCATTTTTTATAGACCCACTATTGCTTAGAATAACTTTCTAAGCATATATGCACGACTACAGGGGAAAAGGCAATGGTTTGGGTGCCAAATTATGTAGTGTGCAAGGTTTGACTATACATTAAATGGGGTGGAACTATATGTAGTATTGGCAAGTAAAGCCTGTCAGGTACTCTTACTCCTCCCCGGTCCTACTCAGTCACCCTCAGGCATCCGCAAGAGAATACTTATATGTGTCTTGTAACTATACTACAATGCTATAATGCATGACTGGTAATTAGGGTACAAACAAATGCGAAATACGTGAGAGATGGTTAAAGTACAATTATCTACAAAGATTTGTGGCAATTTTTTAAATATTTAATAAAAGTTCAAGGCAGTTTTGTGCACTTAAAAATGTAATATGAAAAAGTGGAAGATGGGGTACCCAACATTCTTTCACTTAGTATAGTACTGCCTTCGGCTGAGTACACTAAATGAAAAGCCCAGTGGTTTCCTGTCCAAGCCGGGAAGTAGGTACATGGATGATAAGCTCTTAGGGGAAAGGAACCCATGGGGAAACAGGTCCAGTGAGTAAAAGCAGGTCCATAGGAGAAAACAGATCATGTGAGGAGTTCGTATTTTCCCATGGGGAGAAACTAGGTCCATGAGGGACAATATGTCCTGGGAGCACAGACCCAAGGGAGAAAATAGGCCCATGGGGAAGAGAACTCCACGGTGCAAAATAATTCTAGGGTGGACAATAAGTTCAGAATAGAAATTAGTTCCACAGGCAAAAAATAGGTCCATGTTGAAAATAGATAAAATGGGTAAACAGGCCCATAGAGAAAAAGTAGATCCCTAGAGAGATTGTGTTCACAATGGAACACAGATTCATGGTGAAGATAGGTCCATAAGGGGAAGTAGGTTAATAGCGATAATAGGTCCATGGAAGAAAGTTGGTTAATGAGGAAACAGGTCCTTGAGGAAAATAGGTGGGTGAGGAGGTCGACCGCTAGGAGATATAGCCGGAGACACGGTTATGTGCTAGTGTTAATTATTCCACCACTCTCGAGCTCACCATCGGCTCTTTTGTTTTGCTTCTCCCTGATCTTACCAATACAAGCAACCCTCATATGTCAGGATGTGCTCCGTTGTATCACACCATTTTCAAACAACCGATACTGTAACTAGGATGGCAATGACAAATTGGCTGATCAGGTAACAATGGATCTTTAATAAGCAATCTTTTTTTCTTGTTCACTTGGTATTTAACCCCTTAAATCTGATCATATATAATATTTTACTTGTTTCCTCCAGACGACTGTGTTCGCATAAGGATACACAATTCAAAGTGGAGGGGTTAGATTTAGCCTTCTTTAAATCCTGAAGTAGGAGAGATCTTAACTTGAATAAAAACGACTGGATGTAGCAAGAATATATGTAATGTAACTGTCAGCTCGCAAACGCCTTACATGGGCGTGAAGCTCTGTTATACATATTCAAGCCATGTTTTATGGGTTCTGACGGACAAAATGATCTGTCGGGCAGATGAGCACCAGTGCTGCTTCAGGTGAAGTGACCCGTTCCATCACAGTGCTACACGCGCGGGTATTGGTGTAGGAGTCTTTTGTGGAGTAAGGTGAGTACATGTGAGAATTCGCTGGAGTGGTTGTGTTTGTGAGAGAGAGGGCCTGTTGGTTTTATGTCATCAAGGAAGCTTTTACAGGGTGCGAACATGTGGGAACACATTAAAAGATAAAGCACTGGTTAATTTTAAATGTCTGCCCATTGTTGTCCGAGCAGGAGGATTGCTAAGCACACACTGCCAACCCGATAGCCTGAGGTTAAAAAAAAAAAAAAAAAAGTCATTGTATTAAAGGGGTCACACACCACGCAATCATACACCACACTTTCACAAAACACGGTCACATATCTACGGCCACATAATATATGGTCAAATACAACCCAGCCAAATACCACACAGTAATGTACCTCAATAGCAAAGTGACACACATCAGTCATACACTACAATCACACACCGAGCACCCACACATCACAGTCGCACACCACACACCCACATGATGCATCACACACTCACATGCCACGCAGCATCACACAATGACACATCACACAGCCACGCACCACACGGTCGCATAGCACACAGTCGCATACCATACAGTCAGACATCACACAGTCATACACCACAGTCACAAACCACACAACCACACCATGCAGTTACATATCACACAGTCACATACCTGAGTCACACATCAAACATTTATATCTCGGTCACTCAGTCTCACACTATACAGTCACATACCACTGTCACACACCACAGTCAGTCACATCCCACATCCCATACAGTTACATGAAAGTCAATCCACAGTCACACACCACATAATAATAAACCACATAACAACATCACTTAACCACATGTCACATAGTTACACGCCACCTAATCACGCCACACAGTCACGTTACTTGGTCACATGCCACAGTTACAAGTCACACTGTCACACCCAACATAGTCATACATCATCGCCATATGTCAGTCATGTCATATAACCACATGTCACAGTCACACGCCACACAGTTACACTTCATTATCATACGTCACAGTCACGTCACAGTTACATCTCACATAGTCACACACCACATAATCACATATCAAACACACATGCCTTAGTCACATGCTACATATTCACAGAACGCATAATCACATGTCACATAATCACGGCCCTATGTGACATTTCACAGTGATACAATGCATAATCATATGCCACATAGTTACACAACATATTCGCATGTTACATAATCACATCATAGAGTCATGTCACACAGTCACACTACATAATTATGTATCACATATTCACCTCACGTAGTCTCATGTCCCGTGCTCACATGAACCATATTCAAATACCACAGAGTCACTCACTACCTCATGGACACCATACATTCATAAGTTGCACTTCAGTAACACGACATATACTCTGTGCAGTACCAATCAACAGGTCAAATACCACACCAAACCACACATTCATGAGCAGCATCAAAGTATAATATATGAAAACACTGACTATAATATGAAACTACCATTTTTACACAAACATAGCCATTAAAAAAATTCTACTTTTACGTGTATTAATCATACCTTCCCAACTGAAATTTGGCCAACGTGAGGAAGGGTTAATACTGTCCATCACTCTCTTTCCATGAAGTAAGTCTGGTCTTGCAGTGGATCTGATTAGGACCGACACAGATACAAATATACTGTACGAGCATCGGTCCAGGTCATCTTCCTGGTACCAGCCTTACAGATGGCATGTACAGCTTGTGTTTAACAGATTGGGTGACCGTGTGGTGCTGGCACAGGTTGTTAATGATCTTAAGTATTGTTTGTATACTAGAGTTTCTGCTCTTTGTATGTCATGTTCAAAGGCGATGTCTTTGTAAATTCACAGTACTAAAGTCCACTAGTATCTTTTAATGTGCTGCGTGCAGCAAGTGATGTCGAGGTGTATATCATATCACCCATTATTGCAGTGTGTGTGTGTGTGTGTGTGTGTGTGTGTGTGTGTGTGTGTGTGTGTGTGTGTGTGAAACAATGACTGAAGGCAACGATACGCTCAAAATCCTCGCAAGTTTTTCTTCTTTATTCTTGACTGTATGTCTGGAGGTGCACTGCCTCTTAATATCTCGTACATGGTCCTTGAAGGTTAGTCCGTTGTCATGTCACTCCAAGGATCTTAATGGAGGGTGGGTGGAGGTGGAACATGTACGTTGTTAATTTCAGTGCTTACTGCTGGTGATGAGTGTGGTGGTGGATTTGGCTGGGGCGATCGTCAGCCTGTTGTTCTTGACCCAAGTCTGTGGTGTGATGATTTAGTCCTGTTGCAGTGTGCAAGCTGTCTGTAATGTGTGTGGTTGTTGTGGTGATGTCATCTACATATGAGGCAATGTTTGTGGGTGATTAGGGTGTGGGAATATCATGCATGTATAGGCTGAGGACTGAGGGCGACAGAACAGAGCCCTAAGGAACTCCTTTAGGGAAATTTAATGTTAGTGATGAATTTGCCCTGGTAGGTAACATGTGCCTGTCACCCAAATAGCTGGTAAGCCAGCGTTTGATGTTCTCCATGTTTGTGTTGTATATCTTGGTGAATAGTTTGCATCGGGGGATGGCACTGAAGGCTTTATTAATACCTGTATCTATTTTTGTGAGAAGTGTCCACTGTACTGGTGTTGCGGAACTGATACCATCTAATGCTTGATGTGTAAGATTAGCCAGTACGATTTGCAGAGTGTAGTGCTATAAATCCATGTTGGGTTGGAGTAATGGGGACACAGGGTGTGACTTTGAGAATGAGACGTTCAGTTCTGGTGGATGGTGTACTAAGTAGTGTTAGGGGTCTTTACAGAAAAGGGTTGTTGGGTCCATGTTTAGTTTAAGTATAGTGATAACTGTTCCATGTTTCCAAATATTGGGAATGCTACAGTGTGCGTATGAGTAGTTGCTGATGTTTGTGTGGGCCTGAATGCCTTGTGGTCCTAAATGTTTTAGGTGCAGGTTGCTGATCCGACCCTGTGCTTGTAGAGTACTGTTTTCTTGATGTTACGTGTCTGTTCTGGAGTGAATGAGGTTGCACTGTTGTTGAGTGGAAAGGACTGGCGATGGTGTGAGGGTTCTTTTTCAGACTCAGTGCCTGTTGGTGTTACAGTGACTTATGTTTGCATTGTGGTTCACTAGTGTGTTTGCTTGTTCTTTTTTAGAATGGATATGTTGGCTGTTGGCAATAACATTGGCGGCGTGGGTCTTGGAGGTGCATATTCCCGATTTAGTGATACTGTTAAGTATTTTGTAGAACCAAGAGGAGTCTGTGGAATGATTAAGTGTTGTTACACGCCCTTTCAGCTTTCCGCTTTCTTTGTACTAATTTTATTGATCACACTGTTTAGTTTTTGAAGCCTTGTGATGGTGTTGTGTGTGTGTGGGGGGGGAGGGGGGGAATTCAGTTTAAGTTGGTCGTAACTCCGGGCAATCTCCAGTGTAATGTGTGGTTGTAATGTCTTCTGGTGCCTCATGGACTGTGGTGTTTGTCAGCGTTGAGTAAAATGTTTTTGAACTCTAATGTACCTATTATTGTAGGTGATCGGCGTGTTGTAATGTACTTATTATTGTAGGTGATGGGCGTGTTGTTTATTATGCTGACGTGCTGTCTGTTTCTTCAGTGCATTTTATCCAGTCTACTTCCTTGTAGTTTGTGTGCGTGAGGCATAATCGCTATAGTTTGGATTAGATTTTCATGCTGATAATGATGGGGAGATGATCTGGAGCGAGTTTCAGTTCAGTTCGCCAGGTGGTGTTGAATGCAAGTGTTGGCGAACAGAACGTGATGTCTGAGGAAGAGAGGTGTGGTTTGCCTGGTGAGGGATGTGGGTGTATTGTGTGGTCTCATTGTGACTGTACGTAATGTTGAGTAGCAAAACTGTGTCGAGACCGGTGGTTGATTTGAATCTGTTCAGCAGTGTTTTTAGCGTTAATAATCACCAGCAATGACAGAGTTAGATGTCTATGTTAGGGGAAGGAAATGAGGGTTGTATTGCGCTGGAACAGCTTGGGAAGTGTCAGGGGGAATGTAAATGTGGAAAAAAAAATGATTTCTTGTTTGTTATTGAGTGACTATTTTCAATGTTGTGTCATTCTGAAGAAATGGTTGTGTTGTGTCCTTTTAGAGGATTAATGGGTAAATGAATGTAACGAGGCCTTCTCCATGGCCCACACTTTTGTGCGAGTGAATGTGTGAATAATGTTTGATTTGGGGCGTTTATTGTGTGTGTGTGTGTATTTACCTACCTAATTGTGATATACAGGTAATGAGCTACGCTCGTAAGGTCCCGTCTCTTCGTTTCGTTTTTGAAGGCTCCAACATGCTTGCATGTGTCGGCCTTGGTCACCTAATGGCGGCTCTCCACGCTGCTCGATCTCTGGCAGCCTCCCTATTCAGTCCCTTAACCCTTAAGTCACATTTAATGACCTCATCCCATGTCTTTCTCGGTCTACCCCTCCCAACCCCTCCCCCAATATTAACACTTCTCACCCTCTGTACCCAATTATCATCCCCCATCCTCTCCACATGTCCAAACCACCTCAGCCTACCTCTCCTCATCACAACACCAATACACTCCAGTCCCATCCTACCTCTCAACTCTTCTATCGTAAACTCAATAAGTCAAATTTTGCCTTAAACTCATTTAAGTTTTTAGACTGGACGATCTCTTTGTCCAGGCTATTCCACAGGTCTATACATCTATACGGAAAACTATATTTCTTGATGTCCTTCGAGCAGCTTGGCTTCTTTAGTTTCATTCCATGTCCTCTTGTTGCTCTCTCATCCCACACAAACAGATTTTCTCTGTCAATTTTATCTACTCCTATCATGGTCTTGAACACTGCAATCATGTCACCCCTCTTTCTCCTTTCCTCTAAGGAGGGCAAATCCAGCCTTTCCAGCCTCTCTCTGTATGGCAAATCTGCCAGACTAGGGACCATCTTGGTTGCTGTTCTTAGTATTCTCTCAATCTTGGTTATATCTTTCTTTTTGTGTGGGGACCACACTACTGCTGCATACTCTAACCTGGGCCGAATCATGGCCACTATCAATTTTTTCATCATCTCATCCATGTAATGAAATGCCACTCTTATATTGGTCAAGAGTTTATATGTCTCTCTCACTATCTTATTTATGTGCTTTTCAGGTGACAAACTATCCTGGACCAGCACTCCCAAATCTTTCTCTTCTCTCGCTTTTCTAATTGGTTCATTACCCATCAAATAATTCAATGATGGCCTCTTGGTACTTTTACCCATTTCCAATATTTTACATTTTTTTGCATTGAATTTCATTTCCCACATCCGGCTCCAATCATATATCCTATCCAGCTCCTCCTGTAGCATTTTACAGTCCTCTTCAACCTCTACCTTTCTCAAGATCTTTCCATCATCAGCAAACAGGCTTGCATAGCTGTTCACTCCATCTACCATATCATTTACATAAATCAAGAACATTACTGGTGCCAACACCGAGCCCTGTGGGACACCACTTGTTACTTCCCTCCATCCAGATGTCCTGTCCTTTATTACTGTCCTCATTTGTCTGTCACTCAAAAAGTCTCTCATCCATTCCAGGAGGCTTCCCTTCAGTCCTATATGCTCTAATTTCCATAATAGTCTCTTGTGGGGTACTTTGTCGAAAGCCTTCTCCAGATCTAAGTACACACAATCCACCCAACCGTCTCTCTCCTGTAGCACTTCAATCGCCCTTGAGTAGAAGCTCAACAAGTTGGAAACACATGACATTCCACTTCTGAATCCAAACTGACTTTCAGTCAAAATATTCATCTCTTCCAGATATTTTATCCATCTATCTTTCAGGATTCTCTCACACAATTTCGCAACCATGCTGGTTAGGGACACTGGTCTATAATTCAGGAGTTCTTCCTTGTTTCCTCCCTTATATATTGGCACCACATTTGCCCTCTTCCATTCACGAGGCACTTTTCCCTCTTCCAAGGAGCACACAATTAAATTGTGAATCTTATCCGCCAGTTGTTCTCTGCATTCCTTCAGTACCCAATTAGAGATTCCATCCGGTCCTGGGGCCTTCCTTACATCTTGAGCTCCCAGTAATTTATACACTTCCTGCACTTCCACTTTTATATCTTTTATCACTACATTTCTAATCACTCCCTCTCCTTCCACAAACTCCCTTTCCTTAGTGAAAACCGATTGGAAACATTTGTTCATTACTTCAGCTTGCATTACTGCATCCTTGTAGACCTCTCCTTCTACTTTCAGTTTGGTGATTCCTTCCCTTTGCTTCAATTTGCCATTAACAAATCTATAAAACAGTTTGGGTTCATCCTTACATTTGTCAATTATACCTTTTTCAAAGTTCCTTTCTTCCTCTCTACGTATTCTTGCATATTCATTTCTAGTTCTTTTATATTCTTCCTTTGTTCTGATATTACCTTTCTTTCTCCATTTGTTCCATGCCATGTCCCTCTCTTTTTTCGCTATTATACACCTTCTATTAAACCATACCTTTTTCCTGTTTTCTTTCCCACTTGCTCTTGGCACATATTTTTCCACTCCCAAATTGTAGAGGTCTAAAAAGATATCCCACTTCCTCTGTATCTCTCGTTTCCCTGAATTTTCTCCAGTCCGCATTTTCAAAAAATTTTCTCAATTCTGAAAAGTTTGTTTTCCCAAAGTTGTATCTTCCTTGCCTATAAAGCTCATCTCTTGGCACCACGTTCCCTATTATCATCTGGAACTCAATGATCACATGATCACTTTTTCCTATAGGACACAGATAATTTAATGATTCAATTACATCAGGTTCTTTGGACAGTAGCAAATCTAATCTTGCTGGTATGTCATCACCTCTGAATCATGTCTCTTCTTTAACCCACTGTGTCATTACATTATTCATTGCTATATTTAACAATTTAGTGCCCCAAGAATCTTCGATGCCCCCCGAGTCCCATTCCTCCCAGTTCACCTCTTTACAATTAGTCACCCATTAGGATTATATTGTTGCTTTTCTCGATCACTTTCTGTAGATAACTAACCATGTCTGACAACATCTCCTGGTATTCATCGTCATTCCATGCTCTTGTCTTAGGGGGAACATATACCACTGCCATATCTCTCTTACCATTCTCCCCAGTTTCTAATTTCAAGTTTATGGCTTTGGCCCTGCCCTCTGCCATTTCCACAGTATCTACGTTTATACTGTACTTCACTGCTATCATCACTCCTCCTCCCATTTTTTCTTTTCTGTCTCTTCTCCACAATTTGTATTTCCCACCTCCCATATGAATATCAATATCTTCTTTCAATTTAGTCTCTACAAAGCACATAACATCAGGTTCGTGTGCCCTCAAAAAATCATTGATTTCTAATCTCGCCGATATTAGTCCATCAATGTTTGTGTACGCCACTTTCAAACTTTTTTCATCGTTTTTTATACTCTCGTCTCTCCTTCCTTCCGTCGGTACCACTTTCTCAATGTGTGTGTGTGTGTGTGTGTGTGTGTGTGTGTGTGTTACCTTGGTTTCTTATAGGAGTGTTCTGTGTATGTTGTGATTGTGAAGGATTTTTTTTTTTTTTGAGGCCGTTAACGTTTAGCCGTAATATGTTTTTACGTGTTCGAGGCGGTGTGCGTCCAGTGTGTTCCTGTGAGGTTGGTGTAGCGCTTTTATGTAGGACTAGGTTTGATGTCTGTGGTTGTGTGAGTGGAAGGCTGTTGGAGAGGATGGGGGGAGCTGTGTCTGATGTGACAAGAGGAAGGTTTGTGGATATGTTTCACCTGTCACACACCCATGTACTGTGGCACGGTCTGGCATTTGTTAGTGTAGTGCATGTCATGTGGAACCATTTTCTGCAAGATGTGCATTGAACAGACCCACGTGTTTATTTTTCGCCTGTGATGTGTATGGAGCAACAGGGCATTCGTATCGTGTTTGGGAACCAGGATGGCTCTCAGTGTGTCCAGTTAATGTGAAAAGCAGGGAAATGGCCGCTGGAGAGTGAGTTCCCTTAGTGCAAAAAAAGGCATAGTGAGCAACTGCCTCCACGCGGGAGGCGATGCCCTGCCAGGCTGGACGGGGGTCCTCCTCGCAGGACGCAGGACAGGAGGAGAAGGTTCGTTCCCAGGCAAGAGGCGCATCTGTCTCTCTCCTCCCAGGGCAACAGTGGCACTGCGGGAAGGCTCCACTTCTTTCTCGGTAAACTTAGCATATGCTTTCTTTATGGGTATTTATTCATAAATGAATCTACGTCGAGTTTCCTGTCGTAAAAAAAAAAAAAATGAAATGGGAAGATATAATGCACTCTCCTTTCCTTGTCCTTTTCATACCCGGCATCCAAAATTCATTTTCGTAACTATAAGAAAAATTACTGGGGATGAACAGGAGCACACACACTCAATATCCCATTCAGAATATCGTCACTGTGAGGGTGGGGGAAGTAGGTACAGAATAAGAAAGAAGTGTAAGAACCAAATGCGAGTATATGAGAAGTGGGGTATGAGAATGGAGAGCCAAGAGGATGATGAGACTGACCAAGAACAAGTTTGTCAAGTACGTAGTATGAGAAGATGGCAACCCACTGGCGGACAGGCTGGGCAACCGGTATATATGTAAACAGAAAGATGGAAAGAGAGAAGGAAAATAAAAAAAGAAGACCAGCAAACCTGAAATGGAAGCAAGAAAGCATAATTTACAAGGTAAGACAAACTGGAAATCATAACTAAGATGCACTAAGAAACTTGCGATCAACTTCCTGTCGAAACTATTATTTATTTTTACAATAAGGGCAAAGAGTGTTGAATCTTCTCATATCTCTTGCTTTTTTTTGCCATAAAAAATCTTACGTACGAGAGGGAAATTATCAGAAGATAATTTTAAGTTTGTAGAAAGGACGAAGGAGGGAGTACAAAAACTTTCTGTGTCTCCTTCATCCTACGAATCAAAATCTGCGATACGAGAGAGAATTGACCAAAAATTTATGTGTGAATCTATGACCAGGCTCCTACCTTCAGCAATGTTATGAAATTCCACCATGTTGTAGATCTGCTTCCACCTGTGCTCACATATCCACCCACCAGTGCAACTGTTGTCGTCCCTCATGGTAGGGGAGATGATGTTGTACTCGGTGTCGTGGGGCGGGCCAGTCCACACTTGATCCCAGCTGTACGACGACATCACCCTGGGCACACCATAGGGCCACGCCAGCATGAAGGCATTGGCCATCTGTGAGCAGAAAATGAACATGATGCTGTAGGTATTGCTGACGTAATATTTTCATTTAATTGCTTTCATTTTTTTGGGGGGGGGGAGACTCTTTGTAATGAGGAGGTTAAACATACCAGTCTTCATTAACCCCATTCTCACGAGAGGTCTTCCCAAAATGTGAATAAAATTGTCTGGAGGCAGTATGATTAAATCAGTAAAGCAGGATACCAGGTTGAAGGTGTGACATATATCGGTAACTGCAATAAAAAGGGTTACGGTTAATGCCTGTTTTCTGCACGAGTAAGGCAGTCTACACACACACACACACACACACACACACACACACACACACACACACATATATATTTTATGCATGGAAGAAGGAACCAAAGGCCACAGGCCTGCATACTGTTCCTTCCAAGAAAAAGCAAAAACAGTACAAAAGAGAGCCAAATTCAAGATCCAGTCATTTCAAGATGCCTGGACACACTGCGTTTGAAAGACTGGAGATCATAGGAAGTAGGAAATACAGACAGAGGAAGACAGTTCCAGAGTTGACCAGTTGCATAAATAAAAGACTGGGAGTAACAGTTAACTCTTGCATTAGAGAGTTGGACAGAAAAGGGATGAGAGGTTGTTGCTATACGGGTACTACGTGCCCGTCGTAGAGGTGGAGGGATGCAAGCAGACAGTTCAGAGGAACAGTGACCATTGAAGTAGCGATAGAAGAGAGATAAAGATGCAACAGTG